>APFE030724718.1:0-13347 GCA_000404065.3 Pinus taeda
ATATATATAGTTTACACATAATCTTTGGGAATAGGAAATCCTGTGTAAATATTGTAAATGGAGAAATAAAGGAAGCTAGAAGACGAAGAGACATTGGGAGATGAAACCCAATAGTCTCCCTCTCCTTGTATATATCTATGTTCTATCTTAATGCAAATATAACAATTTCATTCAGAGTTACTCCTGGCCTAACATTGGTATCAGAGCATAGGTCCCAAATTAGCCTTTTGTGTTGTAACTCCTACAATTCGTTGCCATATTCTCTGTTTCTCTACCCTTTATACCTCTGCATCAATCATATTCAAGGAAACAGCGTTGAAGGCCGATGGTGCGATGGTCGATTTGAGCATTGAATTGTGCATTGAAAGTTGAACTGAAGATTGTTGGAATGTCGTGGTGTTCTGTGCATGGAATGTTGTTGCATTGGAAGGGCATTATATGTTGGGTTATCTGAGAAACAGTCTGTTGATATGCACTGAGCACACTGGTTTGGATTGTATTTTGACCGTGAGGTTGATGTGATGCATTCAAGATTGTTGCAACAGTTTGATTGGTGACAATGTATGCTGGTATCCCCTCATCCTATGCATTAAACTCTTGTGCATAGTATTGTGTGTTGGACTGTGCATACACCTGAATGGTATGTTAAACCGAGTTTTCTATGCCTCTACATTGAAAATTATTGTTGCAGGTTGATATATTATGAAAATCGAATGGTGTGCGTTGACTTTTTTAAATACTTTTTAATGTATGCATATCGTAGCTCTTAAAAGACCGTTTTATATGCATTGAGTTTTAAAAGGGGACCGTATGGTCATATTATAAGTGGTGGCATATTTAATAGTTTGTGAGTGAACTTATATAATATGCTTTGTGTCCCTTTTTAAAGAAAAATCATAAAGCGTATGGAGTATTTTTTAAAGGTGTGAGTGGTATATTAAAGGAGGTGAGGTTTTCTTGAAGGAGGTGTGAGTGGTATGGTATTATATGCCATATGATATATGATAGTATATGTTATGGATGATATATGGTAGATAATATATATTATTTGAATATTGGGAGCTTGCATTTTTATCTGAAGACATAATTATATGCCAATTAATTAGTTCCAAAGACACGTCAGTTTTATTGCAAGTATTTTGGGCCCAATTCAAATTTTATGATGCATTCACTTATCTCTATAGTGGGAGTAGTTCTCACTGGCAACGAGAACTACCATGAGTGCTCCAAGAAAATAAAACAAACCCTCATTTTCAATGAACTTTGGAAAAGAATTTGTGAAGGAGAAGGAGACAGTGCACTTGAGAAGCCCACTTTTCTGACAAGGAGCTTGCCATTTGGGAAAACAAGAACAGCAAGGCCTATGCCTTGATTGCAGCGTTAGTAAATGAAGAGATGAGTCGTCAAATTTCGCCATTTTCAAATGCCTTTGAAGCCTTAAGGAAGTTGAAGGAATTATATGAGTCACAATCTAGACTTGAAGTTGTTCAATTGATGATTAAGTTGTTTAATCTTGAGTTGAAAAATGATGACCCTCTTACATCAAAAGTAAGATCCATTAAGCATGACATAAAAGCCAATGGAATTGAAATAGATATTCCTCTCGTAGCTTATGTCAAGGCACTATATCCCGCTTATTCACATTATGTAGAGTCATTGCAAGCAAGTGACAAACTTAAGGAAATTTCCTTTGACTTCCTTGAGAAGAAGTTTGCTGAAAGAGGGAAGGATTTTGGGAAGAAGATTGCTCTTCAGTTTTCTAAAGAAGTTATGTGACTTGCATAGAAAGAGAAGAATCATGCACGGGATTCTTTTAGAGGAAGAGGTGGCCGAAGAGGAAGAGGAAGGAAGAATTTTAGAGGCAGGTGGGTAGACATTTCCAAGGAGAAAGGTTTGGTCTTCATTGCATACGGTGTAACAAAAATGGACATGATGCTTCCACATGTACACTACCTTGGGACAGAATCGAGCAAGGAAGAAATGAAGAAAAAGGTAAAACACCTAGTCAAGGGAAAGGAAAAGCACCTGAGTCTGCTCATTATGTTGTGGCACATTGCAACATTGGAGTAGTTGAAGACTTATTTAATGCTTCATTTGCTTCATGGAAAGATGCTTGGTTGCTTGATTCAAGAGCAACTTGCCACATGAATTTCAGAAGAGATTTCTTTAAAGAATTCACTGATAATGTTGATGGAGCAGTATACTTTGCAGACAAGTCAAAACTCAAGCCATCAAGGTTTGGCACCATCAGGCTCAAATTGCCTGGACTTCCAAGCTTTCTCCTACATGATGTTCTATACCTCCCAAAGTTGAGGAGAAATTTGTCGTCTTTGGTCCACATCTGCCAGCAAGGACACTACATTCATATATTTGATGGCAAGGTTGAGGTCATAAAAGCATCAGATCACTCACTTGCCATGATTGGGATAGAAGAAAGACTTTTGAAGTTGCAAGGAACCTCTACTCATGCACAGAACTTTTCATACAGTTCTCACTATGATGAAGGTACACTTCCATCAAGTATTTTATGGCATGCTAGATTTGGACACTTGAACTATGACAGCCTTTGTTTGTTGAAGAAAAATGGGGTTACTAGTTTGCCAACTATTCCTAGGAAACTTAAGCAATGTGATGCTTGTATCTTACGAAAGCACAGCAAACAGTGTTTTCATGATCCTCATTCCAGAGCACATAGAAAACTTTGAACTCATTCATTTCGATTTATGTGGCCCAATGCTTGTTCCTTCTACAAATGGTAATAAATATATGATGGCTTTTATTGATGACTACTCCAGAATGTGTTGGGTTTATTCACTGAAGAACAAATTTGAAGCATATGAAACATTTAAGAACTTTCATGCATGGATTGAAAATGATGCACAATCTCATATTGGCTCTATTCATACTGATAATGGAAAAGAATATACTTCAAATGAATTTGAAAACTATCTTCGTCAGCATGGGATCAAACATCAAACAATCGTGCCTTATAATCCTCAACAGAATGGTGTAGCTGAAAGAATGAACAAGACAATCTTAAATATGGTACGTTCGATGATGTTTTTCAAGAATGTTAAGCTGATGTTTTGGGCTGATGCAGTTTTATGTGTTGTGTATATAAAGAATAGGTGTCCATCTCATGTTATCAAAAACAAGACTCCCTATGAAATGTGGTATGGCCACACTCCTTTGGTTAGGCATCTTAGGGGTTTTGGTTCCACCTGTTATGCCTTGATACCCAAGGAACAGAGAAACAAACTTGGTGCAAGGAGTCACAAATGTATCTTCCTGGCATACTCAAATACCTCCAAAGCATATTGTCTCTATGATAAAGTAAATAAGAAGTTTATAATATCTAGACATGTGATCTTTCTTGAATCTTCCAAGACTGACAATGTTGTTGAGCATCAACTTGATCACTTGGATAGATTTGGACATGCAAAAGTCTTTTCGAGAGTTTGATAATGAGATTCCACATCTTGAAGGGGGGATCCCTATATTGGATCAATCTATGGAATCTCCTTTTGAAGCACTCTCTCTCCCGCATGAAGCTCCATCCACTGATGTCACTTTGAGTGATGTGATTGACAGAATTGGAAGACTAAATCTTGATTCAGCCCCATCCCAGTCAACTGAGCAGCCTAGGCCATCTCAGAAAGGTCCTCCAAAATCGCTGACAAAGACACTTGAAAGTGTTCGTCCTGATGAGGTTGGAAAGATAGGAACAAGAAGCTCAACCAGACAAAATGGACGTGATGTAGACAATCTTGATTCACTTGTTGATATGGATGTTTCATATGACTGTGAACTAAATTTGTCTACAGATTTCGAACCAACTTCCTTCAAAGAAGCCGCTTCTCATGATAAATGAAAAGAAGCGATGTAGAAAGAATATGATGCTTTGATAAAGAATGGCACCTGGAAGCTAGTTGAACCTCCATTAGGAACCAAACCAATAGGCTGCAAGTGGGTCTTCAAGAACAAGTATAAAGCAGATGGTTCACTTGACAAGCACAAA
The DNA here is from genome assembly GCA_000404065.3 of Pinus taeda. NCBI lineage: Eukaryota > Viridiplantae > Streptophyta > Pinopsida > Pinales > Pinaceae > Pinus > Pinus taeda. The sequence continues at coordinate 4,019 of APFE030724718.1, forward strand.
GTCAGGCGTGTGGCAAAAGGTTTTGCACAAAAAGAAGGGGTTGATTATGAGGACATTTTTTCCCCCACAGCAAAATGGGCTACCATCCGAACACTCTTTGCCTTAGCAACTCAGAACGATTGGAAATTCCATCAAATGAATGTAGACACTGCTTTCTTAAATGGAAATTTGAAAGATAATGTTTTTATGTCCCAACCAAAAGGATTTGTTGTGAAGGGTCAGGAACACAAAGTATGCATGCTTGTGAAATCCTTGCATTGCCTCAAGCAAGTACCGCAAGCCTGGTATGAGAAGTTGACTGAGCATCTTCTAAAACTTAATTTCAAACATTATGATCTTGATGATGCAACTTTGTTTGTCAAGAAAGTTGGAAAAACAGTTGTATATCTTCTGGTGTATGTAGGTGATCTTTGGATGATAGGGAACCATGAGAACTACATTGCATCCATAAAGAAGGTACTGAGGAAAGGTTTTACAATGACAGATTTGGGTCGTGTTCACTACTATCTTGGTATTGAAGTAACTCAACATCCAAAGTTTATATTCCTCTCTCAGAAGAAGTACATTTGATACCTGTTGAACAGGTTTGGAATGGCTCAGTGCAATCTTGTCACTACTCCAGTAGAACAAAAGTTAAAGCTTGCATCCATTGAAGGAAAAGAATTTGAAGATGCAACAAAGTACAGACATCTCGTAGGAAGTCTCAACTACCTGACTACTACTAGATTAGACATTTCATTTGTTGTTGGACTCCTCTCCAGGTTTACGCAAAAGCCTTGTGAGGGTCATTGGGTTATTGGTCTGTTGCAAAAAGAGTTCTAAAGTACTTGAAGGGAATTCAAGACTTTGGACTAAAATATACACAAGTGGATGACTTCAGCTTGATTGGATACTCTGATTCAGATTTCGATGGAGATAAAGAAACTGGGGTATCTACTTCAGGTTATGTTATGAGTCTTGGATCAAGAGTTCTCTCCTGGAGGTCATGCAAACAATCAGTTCCAGTAGATTTTACAACTGAGGCAGAATATGTGGCAGCAGCTGAAGCAACAAAGGAAATTGTGTGGCTCGGGAAAATTTTGGGAGATTTACAGGAGAAACAAGTACATTCAACTCCTCTCTTGATTGACAACACTTCTGCAATAAAGTTGGCCAAGAACCCAAAGTTCCATGATCGAACGAAACACATCAATAAAACATATCATCTGATTAGACATCATGTTGAGGCTACGGCATTGTTCCACAAATGAGCAGATTGCAGACATCTTCACCAAAGCACTTGGAAGGGAAAAGTTTGAAAGATTTAGAATGATGCTTGGACTCACCAACATCCCTTCAGATTAAGGGGAGGAATGTTGACAGCTAATCTTTGGGATTTGGGATTAGGAAATCCTATGTAAATATTGTAAATAGAGAAATAAGGGAAGTTGGAAGACGAATAGACATTGGTAGATGAAACCCAATAGTCTCCCTCTCCTTGTATATATCTATGTTCTTTCTTAATGCAAATACAACAATTTCATTTGTAGTTACTCTTGGCCTGATATATATAAAATTTGAATTATGACCTTTATATATATATAACTTCAAACACACCTTTTCCTCTAAGTAAAAATATTAAAGTTCTCATTCACATAAAGAGATATTTGTATTTCTTCTGTTTTTCTTCACCTAGCAAACACCATGGGAAATTACCATGTGTTGCCAAAACCACAAGCTTGTAAACCACCAATGACAATTAATGAGGAATCAAGATTATTTTATTTACTCTTCCTTTTCTCACGTTTAGTTTTGAGGATTTTTGGAAAATTTCCCTTTTATTGTGGTCAACAACCTAAAGAATAGAGAGAAACTCCAAAAAATATTATTGAATGGCTTAAAAGCTTATATGGCCAATGACCGGAATCTGAAAACAAGCCTTTGATATCAAATGATATGAAGAAGTTCGTTATCACACAAATATTTAGAATATTTGGAATATGAGAATATCCATCATTGGATAAATAATATTTATATATAAATGTTTCAATACAAAATATATATAATTTAATACAATGATGGGTCTGTTGATTTTCATAGGATCTTCTACACTAATAATTACTTCTTAAGATTTCTTTAGTTACTCTTATCTTGCATTCATATTCATCATAAAGCAGTTACACAGAAGATCTCAACAGTAGAAACTAAATGTCAGTAGGATCATAAAGAGAACCATACAAGAACACAAACATTTTACCCTAGGAAAACCCACATGGGGGAAAAATCCAGCAACCTTTTCAATTCAACAAGAGACGCACCTAGATCTCCTAGCCAATCACTAAATCAAACTAACCAACAAAGTAGACTTGGTGAAACCTAGTCCAACTCCCTTCTAGAAATTCAGCCTGCTTCAACATCCAAGAAACTCAGTCCTGCTACTCTGACATACCTCAAAAAATTTGTCCTTTTGTTCCACACGTGCAAGGACAATAGCAGAGAGAATAGTACATGTGTGAAGTCAAATGAGAGAGAGAGAGATCTTCATACTTCTCCGTCCTCCTAGCCTCCTTCTTCTTTGCTTGAATGAACAGATATGTCTTCTTGTGCGTAATCTAAATTGTGCCAAGGGGAGGGGATTGAGTGCCTTATATATACATCTTTCGTTGGCCGAATGGGTGCCTCTTTGACTGGGGCCAACTTGACTAGGATGAGGACTGACTTGGTTTGTTTGGAGAAAAAAATTCAATTTTCAAAATTCGAATTTTCTCTTTTGAAAATGACATGAAGAACGTAACTTAAAATGTCTCTTTTGATAATAGCATGAAGAACATGCTTTATTTTTATCATTACAAATAAATCAAGGACTAAAATATTAATTTCGAAGACCGACCATAGCTACAAAAATCAACACTCCCCCTTAGCTAGGGAGGTATTCATAATGACTATCTAGATATTCTCATGTTGACAAATTTCTCTAAGAAAAGGTTATAACAATTCATTACCAGCATTAGCATCATTCAATTACCATAATCCTGGTCAGCAACTATGGTTAATGGTAAATCAACAGCGTCAATTAATTACCACAATTCTAGTTGACAACTCTAACCTATGGTGTATCCTTACAATAATCTTGGTTGGTACTCCTGACACATGGTACATCATCAGCACCAACTAGTCACCATAATTCCGGTCCATCTAACACATGGTATACTGACTAGTCTTGGTTCACCATCATTCCAGTCAATATCTTTGACACATGGTGAATCTCCAAAGGCCACACTCTCCCTGAGTAATTTTGGGCCTGATACTAAAAGAGTTCACTCAACCTATCTGGATAATTATGAGCTTGATGCTAAAAGGCACCAACTCAACTGAGTGATCCTAGCCCTCTAGGACCATTCTTCCTAATTTCAGTCGACATACTTGACACAGGAAGAATGATTGTCCTCTATCGGACCATTCTCCCTAATTTTGGGCAACATTCTTGACATAGAGAAAATGTTTGTCCCTAATGCTATCTCATCAACACTCTAGACCATTTTCCCTGATCGTGGTCAACCTAACCCGAGGAGAATGATTGTCCTTGATGTTGCAATTTCATCACTCCCTCTTGTTGAGAGAGACATGCTTAATCACTCCAAGCTTGTCCTCAAAGTATGTAAGCTTAATCCTAGGACAAAGGCTTTGTCTGCAATCTACTTGATTGTAGAATAGTAAAAAAGCCACACTGCTTCCTTTGTACCATGTCTCGATACGATCTCACAGTGCCTTAACCTGTCATCATGGTCGTCACCTGCACCTAATCAAGACAAATCCTGCAAGTAGCCTTTGAAGCCATACTGCTTCTCAATTTGCCAACCATGATACAATGTACTTGACCTCTGCACTACTGAGTGTGACAAGTGTCTGCTCCTTGCTAATCCAAGAAATTATAACTAAGGCAAACTGAAGCAATATCCTAATGAACTCTTTATCTTCACCACTCTCTACACAATCTGAATTTGTGTATCGTTGTAGTTGTACTTTATTGTTTGAGACATATCTCAGAGTCAAACTATAATTGGTTGTGCCATAACCAACATGTACCATGCTAGTATTTCAACACATGTTGAGTTGCATGCCTTGGCTCAATCGTAAGCTTTCTAATTACCCTAACTGTGTGCTCTCTCTGAAACAGGTTATGCTATAGCAATCTTAGCTACCCCCTTTGTCGCTGCTATTTTCTAGTATAACAACTATCTAACCTGATAATCTCAATGACACTCCATCATCTTGAACTCAAAGGTCAACTCCCTCTGGAGCTAAAATAAGGCTCCCTGACTACTCCCTTTGTTACGGAAGCAAATCTTTCTAGCACAGTTTCTCCCTCTAACACATGAGAACTTTTGCTTCCATTAAAAATAATCATATAGGATTAATCTTGATCCATCAATCCAAATCTTAGGTGCAATCTTCTATTTGCAAGGAGGCGACTCCTTTATGACCCTCATAGCCTTGAGGTGGTCCCACATACACTTCTTTCTTAATTTCTTCATGGAGAGAAATGGCCTCTACATCCATCTAATGTAATCAGAAACAACAATAATTCTAATAGAAGTGTACCCGGCAACTAGAGCAAATGTCTTTTTCATGATCCTCTCCCTCTTTCTGGGAGAACATTCTAGTCTAAAATCTCTCTTTGTACTTGCCATTTGTTGCACCCTGAAACTTGTAGATCTATTTGGAAGTCACCACTAACTTCTCCTTGGTATAATCAAGGTATACTTCAATCTAGTTGATCTGCTTGCTCCCTCTGACCTCGGATCTCATAATATCTCTTAACACATATCACCGATTCTAGGAGAATCCTCTTGTCACAAGCTTTGTTTCATTCTTCCACTACTTCCATATGTTGCCAGAGCCTTGGCAACCTTCACTACGTCCCAGCAATCCTCATTAGGAGACCATGGAAGAACAATTATAAGCAAGCAAAGAGAAACAAAGACAAGAGGCTAGTTGATAGTACAACAACAACAATAATCAAGGAAGAGAGATAAAAGTTAATTATCTTTTGAGAATCATAGGAAATGTCAGCTCCCTCTTGATCTTACCCTTCTTGCATCCATATTGCAAATTTTATCATCTTCGTCCTCATGACGTTATTCCTTCCTTGCATGAGTTAGGGTTTCTTCTTTCAGCAAAAACATACATATAGGTCTAGCTCTAAGGTCTTGTCCCCAAACCCTGGGGCTTTCCTTATCCTTCAAGATTAATCTAGGGTTTACAAACCCTAGTTTTACAATACTCATTTTACATCTTTTGCAAGGTACACCAGTCTTCGTCATCTCTTCAACTCAAATAGCCTATCCTTCATCATAAGAACTGTTCCAGATCTGCAAATGGCTCATTTTTCTCAAGATGACTTTGGTCTTCAAACTTGAAGAGGAATTTGGCCACTTTTTCATTGTAAGCTTGCCATGTTCAATGAATTTGTTCCAACAATGATATTTTTCCTCATTTCAAATTTTGCCTAAAGATAGACTTCAAGACTGGACATTCATATTTCATATTTACAACATAACTCATACCTTATCATCAATATAAGCAATGCATCTTTCAGAACTTGTACTTAACAATGCAAAGGGCAAAACTATGTAGCTTCAAAACAATGTCCTGCTTCAGAAATACAATGGCAACATTTTCAAGGAAAGAACACAGATTTGTTATGCCATACTTCAAATGTTCAGTACAGGTATATAGGTCACATATTTCTCGTGTGACTTTGTCTTGCTAGAATACAAACTGTGATACTGTCATTACCCTTTTAAATATCAAGATGACTTTCATGCTTTTGATCTCTTGTGAAACTTATCACTGAACTTGTAGGAGAAAAGATTCCTTCAACATTCATAGCTATTATAACTGCCTTTCTTCAAGAATTCCTTCATGTCTGTTATAGGGCATCAAATCAGATGTCTGCCACAGTACTATGATAATTCAATGTCCTTTCTTAACTCCCTCTGACCCAGAGAGGAGCTTCCTTGGAAAATTAGTCAGAGATTAAATCACGTTTCTAAAGTTTTGTACCGTATCTCAGTCATAATCATAATGGTGCAATATCACTGAAGTACAAAGTGACACTAAAAGTTTGCAACTTCAGGCCATCACTGATTTCACAGATTACTTATTTCGACCTAAATAATATTTTAGTAAACTGAACACACTAGGTCCATTGGCTAATGTTAGAGCAGTCCACAACTTTTGTACAGAGATCAACCCTTACTAGAAATCAATATAGACTTTTCAACCAGACCTATACTAGGTCTCCACTGACAGAGCTCCTTTATGATGACAAGAGATCATTGAGATCTAAGAACACTTCAGAATTATAATGATGATACATATCTAGCATTCTAAGGGTTCAAGGAGGCATCAAACTTCAGACCTAGCTTCTATGTGATCAAGCTCCTTTCTTAAATCGGTTTCCTCATTCCATATCATATTCTTGTGCACAAAACAGAGTATATATTCGATAGAGAACCTAAGCTTTACATGCTGCCTCCTTGATCATTGCAATAGCTGTTTCATACTCGCACAATCAGGTCACATACTCACCATTCAACATCCCATCACTGTAGAGTGCTTGAATGAAAACAGAGAACAATATGTCTTGTTGGTGATCTTCTCTCAATCCTTGTCCAGAACTCATTTTCAAGGAGAACTTAAACAAATTTTATAAGCACTATACACAAGAGACAACTGGCTTTTCCAAAGATATTTCAGATTTCTTCTTGCTACTGTCAGTGGTTCCTTGATTCTTCTAAGATTTGTCAAATACACCAAAAAAAAAGGATTGTGATCTTCTCTATGAATCTCAGCTTCAATAGATACATGAGACTTCGGCCTATCTGAGATCATTCAGTCCATGATATATCTTTCTGAGGCAACCCTGAGACTCTTGGCCTTCTGCAACTAATTTCTGAGGTCTCTTGGATCATCTGAGGTTTCTCGGCCTATGTAACAGGCCCTGAGGCTTAGAATGAGGCTCGGTCTTGTTGAAATTGTAACTGGTGTTACTCTTCATAATGTAATGTAAATCTATCAATAAAGTATTATTACATTCATTATTATATTTTTATTTTAGTCAAAGCATGTTCTTCATGCTCATAGAGTCAAAAAGAGAAAAAGAAATTATTGAGTCTCTCATTCATTATTCTCATGAGCATTTGGGCGAAGGAGAGGAGCAAGAGGAGGAGGCTGCTACAGCAATTGCAGGAGGGGAAACTTACAGCATCAACGAGCTCGAATCCTAAGGATATCATCTGGCACACACTTCTGGACAGCCTGATTTTCCAGGCAGGAAAATTGGACTGTTGGCTCGATTTTCGAGGCTGCTGCAGGAGGAATTCTGGCCCAAATTTTGAGGACTTTTATCAGCTGTCAGAGCATGCAGGAAAGAGGAATTCTGGCACAAATTCCGAGGTCTGTCTCTGTGTTAGATTTGGTGACTGTCAGCACAGATTTCGAGCCCCCTTCAGCATGAATCCCAAGGCTGCAGTGTCAGAACTGAGGCATGAAATTTCAGGTAAGTCTTCTGCTGTGTCTGACATGATTTTCGAGGCACTGTTAGTGGACATCTAGCACAGAAATCTCTGCAAATAACAGCCTGAGCTAGATGACTGTGTGGGGCACAAATTTCTATGTAAACCTGGGCAGTAACATCAGCAAGCAAAGCGAGATAAGTTTGTTTTATTTCTGTTGTGTAAAAATTTTCCTAAGAAGCAATTAAATCCTCCTTGAAGACTGGTTTCTCCCTTGTGGATTTTTCCAGGGTCATTGGACCAAAATCAGTGTCTCTTTTATTTTTGTGTGCTTGCATTTAATTTCCTTTTATCAGCTGATAATGTCAAATGAGTAGAGTAGTCTCTTATGTTTTGAGTTAAATGCAAGTTTAACATTTATATCAGCTCATGTTATGTTGGGTTTGGGCATTAAACCGCATGCAAAAACTTGAAACTTGGTTTGGGCTACAGCATAAAAAATTTCTACATATGGCAACTATTTTCACTACTTGTGAGGCCATCTGGGGTCATAAATTGATGAAAGAGTTGACTGATCAAATGTTGGGATTTAATGCTTCTAATGATTTATTGTGGATAATCAGAGTTGCATCAAGCTCTCTAAAATTCTAGTGTTTCGTGATTGCTCCAAGCACATTGATATCTGGTACAGTTCATTAGGGGGACAGTTTAGAAAAGCGCGGTGATCCTTGGGTATGTTCCTTCAGATTAGCAGGTTGCAAACATTTTGAGAAAACCCCTGTTAAGGGGAAGTTGAGACACTGTGGACTAGTTGAGAACACTTTCCTAGCAAAGAGGAAATATTAGAATATCTTCTTGTCGCTGTACGAATTTACAGGGTAAGTTCCTCGGACAGAACACCAAAGGACACTGCTCACAAACAGATCACAGATCAATACACCAATATTCTTGACGTGGTTAAAACCCTCAAAGAAGAAAACAGTCCACAGCCTGAGCCAACGCGGCCACTTCAAACAATTTATTAATAAAAGAATGAAAATTTACATAAGCTTCTCTCATGAACGGTTAACCTACAAATGACCTTCCATGCTCTTTAAATAGAGATCATGGACCAATCAGGTGTTAAGCCACGGATCAAGTGTCGATAATACCGAGGAGAGAATGCACTGTCGGATCACTTCATGTCTAGAACATATCATGACCGTCGGATTGTAAGTTACAAAAGTATATAGTAAAGAAACACATTTTACCTAACTCTACACTAGACCAAGTTATACTTAACTATTTCCTATGTGTCGGAATATCCTAACATCCCCCCTTAAGAACAACTTGGGATAGGATTAAAGGATGTACAAATATGACACAATAAGAGAAGGAAGGAGGAACTAGAGCCTAACTCCCCTTAGTGACAACTTCCTAAACTCCAACCATAAATCGAAGTTTAGTAAACTTCGCCTCTGTGAGAGCCTTTGTAAAGATGTCTGCAACTTGATCATCTGTTGAACAATATTGCACTTGAAGACCATGGTCATGAATGAGCTTTCTGATGAAGTGCATGTGCAGTTCAATGTGTTTGTTGCGCTGATGTTGCACTGGATCTTTGCGTAGTTGAATGGCACTTTGATTATCACACCAAAGTGTAGTCGGATGCTACTGCTGAAAGCCAAACTCTGACAGGATCTGACGAAGCCACAAGGCCTCCTTACTAGCTTCTACAGCACCACGATACTCTGCTTCTGCTGAAGAAAGAGAAATGGCACTTTGTTTCTTGCAAGCCCATGTAATAGGTCCTGAACCAAGAGTGAACACATAACCTGCAGTAGACTTCCG
>APFE030724721.1:0-19916 GCA_000404065.3 Pinus taeda
GATGACCTTTCTCTTCCATAAGTGCTTTCTATGTTACAAATGAGGTTTCCAAGAGCTATATCCTTCCTTGACAACTGCCATAGATCTTTCATGCGATGACCTTTCTCTTCCATAAGTGCTTTCTATGTTACAAATGAGGTTTCCAAGAGCTATATCCTTCCTTGACAACTGCCATAGATCTTTCATGCTTCTTTATGATGATGTCCCGGGCTCTTGATTTCAATGCTTATGTTGTAGCTAAATCTTGTCAAGGAGGACAACACCCTCAATTGCGGCTCTTGTTGTATATGAACATATTTTTTGACTTCTGTTTATTAAAAATTTTGGAACTTGAGGAAATTTATTTATTTATGAGCCATTTTGGTGCTCGTAGCTTGGTGCCAAAAATCTATTTTATTAAAAATTTTGGTCTCTAGTGCAAGTTTTCAAGTTACAAGCCATGCACCAAATTCACCGATCAAGAACAAAAACCACTTAAGATAGCAAATACAATGCTACTATACCAAGAGGAGGATCCCATGACCAAGTAGGAGTAATGCTAAATGTGTTCAACACATTAGATCAATTTGAGAGCACCAATGTATATAAAGACTGATATTTTTCTATTGCCAACCAATGTGGGAGATTAGATTTAAAAAAAATGGTTTATCAATTGCTTGTTATTTTTAATAGTAACAAATGTCAAATTGGTTTCTTACACGTGTGAATACTTAAAAGTGATGTGAGTATATGTGGAAGAAGAGATTATAGTCAAAAGGGAGGATATAATAAAATGCACAATGTTTTGGACAATCATTCAAATATAAGCATATATTCGTATGTGGTTGTGTGATTGCACGATAAATTTGGGAACATATTCATATACAGGAAATGTGTAAAGAGTAAAATAAATTTATTATCAATGAATATTTATGGGCCCACCATATGCATCTTTAGCTTCATGTTTCTCAATGTTGAAAGCATCAACAAAGGAGAGGGTAAAATTGGCTCCTAGCATGCTGTCAAATTATTCAAGCGAGATTGTTGGGTTGAGTTCTCTTACAAAGTTGAAAGAACAAAAGGGAGTTGAGAATACTAATAAAAGTTGGATTTTCCACATCAGGATGATTTTATTAATTGAAATGGGAGAGGTTTCAATGCGAAGATGGAGGAAGAAAGAGTCATAATAGAAGAGAATGCAAAAACTGCATTTGAGAGATTGGGTTTCCTAGCAATCTTCAATCGCACTTCTCAAAAGGTTTTCAAAGAATCCTCTCATATATTTGGAAGCAACAACGCATTGAGCTCAGGGATAGAACTCAATAAAAATATATTGAATGTGGATTATGAGAAAGGAAACAAAAATTCCTGGAGATTGATTAAAATTTCATTGTCTAAACCTGTATATGGTGAAGTCTCTGATTCAGTGGCAGAGAAAATTAAATCGACTACAAGCTTTGGAAAAATTGATAATACATTTGCAAATATGTTGCAAACTAATTTTCACAGGTGGCCCTAGGAAGTGAATTTTGATTGCTTATTATGGGCAAACAAAGCAAAATTTCGAAAATCTCTAATCTAGGTTTTTTGCAGAAGGCCCCAAAATGACTTCAATATCACCAATCTCCAAAAATTGGGAGTGATTTCAGATATTTCACTAGTTATTCACAACCAATTTTTACAAAAATGTTCTGCTAATTGGGAATTAACATGTTTTTAATCAATGGTCATGGTGCTTGTCAGTGAGTATTACGGAGAAAGCAAGAAAATACTCCCTCCAATTTTAAAATTAGATGAACTTTTTGCCCCTTCGGTGATGAATTGGATGCAATTGCCCCAACACGCAAGGATGGAGGGGAAGAGATCTCACAATGGATGGTGGCAACATTGTTGGTCTTAATAGAGGGAGTAAATAAAATCATTGAATTCTTGTGATAGAAGCAAGAAATCACCTTGAATCCATTGACCCTGAAATGCCTATAGAAATTATTTTGATACATTGTAAGGGTGAAATCAAATCACCTAAGGAGAAAATAACCATTTCTATAGAACACAGTAAAGAGGAGATATTCGTAGTTTGATTGGTGTTTGAGGATTTAAGGGTGCGCTAATGATAAAGAAATTGATTTTATGTTTAGATTGTAAATGTTAGAAAGGATTTAGAATTTATACATCTTATGTATTCCTAACAAAACAACAGTTCACATTTTAGCACCTCAGATCCCTGAATGTTGGAAAAGGTAACTAGGTTCAATCTTCATTTAATGCATTTGAGTAATCTTGTAATGTACTTGTCAAAAGAATAAAGAAAATGATTATTCTTATTATTATTATTGTGACTTATTAAAGCATGGGTTTTGATGCTTGGGTCTCCATGATTTAGGTCAAAGTCCTGATTGAGGACTTATAGGGTTTATTCTGAGTTAATACAGTCATTGTACTTTTAAAGAGATTATTCTTGGGATTTTGAATCATGTAAAAATTTTAATTATTGAGTCAAATGTAATTTATGTATCCTCCACATTAAGTCAGCCTAGAAGAGATCAAGTTGGCCTAAGGACACTAATTCGACCTCTCATGGAACCTATAAATACAAGAAAGTCGAATTCATTTGGAACACACACTCTCACAAGAAGTTCAATATCTCTTGAAGACGTAAGAAGTGTGAAGTACGAAGCTAGGAAGCTAAAGGAAGTGCAAGTTTGGTTGAGTCTAAGGAGAAGAAGAAAAATGAAATTTTGGTGCCTTTCTCTCTTTGTTTCCTATCCTAGATTGGGAGATCAGAGTCTTCCAAGTTTTGTTGATGCCGGAAGCTACTACATAGTTGAAGTTGCTAGAAGAGAGATCGAATATCTGAGAGGTTGACTTGGTGTGGAGGGAAGGTATGGCCTTTGTCTAGGGTGAAGAGTCTCAAGGAACAATATTGAAAGGAAGAGAATTTTGACTGGATTTTCCCCTCAAGAGGGGGTTTTTCCCTGTCATAGTACCTACATCTGGTGTCCATTTTTTTATGTGTTATTTCTTTGGTAATTTCTTGATGAACTAAAAGAGAGAAGATATAAAGAATCGTAATAACAAATCAAGAACATCACAAGTAATTATCAAAGTATAAGAAAAGATTTTTGCCTTTCTGATTTTCTAACATGGTATCAAATCTTTGGTGAAGAAAGAAGAAAAAGGAAGTCTCAAGCACTTGATCAAGGAACCATTCAAAAGGGTTATTTCAAGGAAGAAGTCCACTATATTCAAGGAAGATGTCTAAAAAAATCAAGGGAGAGAAGAAACTTGAAGGAACCTCAAACTACAGGTCATGGAAGAAGAGGATTGACCTCATCCTTCAAAAGGACAAGGTACTAGACTTAGTCAAAGGAAAAGTAAAGAAGGCTACATATGACTCTAGTGATGCTGAAAAAGTAAAATATAGAGAATTAGAATTGGTGTCCATGACTCTATTGGTAGAAGAAATAAAGGACAATCTTTTCCCATTTATAGCCAACATTGATCATGCTCAGGAAATGTTTGAAGCCTTGTCAAAGTTATTCACTATTAAGAACATTGGTCAAGTGGCAAGCTTGAAGAATGAACTAAGGACCACACAAATGACTAAAGAAGATATAATGGCCTCCTTCTTTGTGAAGACAGTAAGAATCAGAGATGATCTTTTGACCATTGATGAAATTGTTCAGGACAAAGAACTCATGATCACTTCCCTATTAGGATTGCCACCCTCTTGGGGTGCATTTGTTACAGATCTTAACATTTGGAAGGAATCTCCCACTTTTGAAGAACTATGGACTGCCTGTAGTAAAGAAGAATTAAGGATCTAATTATTTGCCAATCTTGAAGGAGTATCAAATACATATATTTCTCAACACAAGGGAAGGAAATCGAAAGGACCAAGGAAGAAAGTTGACATGTCTAAGATAGATATCAATGCCATAAGAAGGGTCACTACAAGAGTGATTATCTGGACAATCCAAAGAATAAGAAGAGATATAGAGGTCATGCTAACATTACTGAGGAAGGAGACTCAAAGAAAGAAAAACCTGAAGAATCTGATACAATGACTTACACTATTAAGTCCTTTGCTTTTTTTTCTTAGATATTATATTTTGTATGCTTAGAATTTATAGGTTTAAACATGGTTTTGAAAAGATATTTTCTTGTGTTTTATAAGTTTATAGGTATCCCTCAAGCTTTGGAGGGAGCCACCAACAACTCCCAAAGATAAGTATCTCACTTCCTTTCACTTTTTGGTTTCATGTACTCATTTAGTTTTAATTCTATTAAATACTAATCACCAGTCTCCCTTTATTGTGTTGATTAGGAAGAAATCTACGATATTCTCAAGGAGTATGAAAGAGGACCTCTTAAGACAAGGTTTGTCAAAAGAACAAAGGTATGCTTTAAAACATTGATTTCTTTTGTTTATTCATTTGGAAATCTATTACTAACATTGTTGTGTCTACCTATATCAAATCATAGTGATTCTTGTTTTGGGTGATTCATCGCTTGATAAATCTACCCACCCCACTCATATTCTTAACTAATTTTGTAGAAATTTAATCAGGTTATGGAAAGCCCTAACCTAAGGGTATTCTAATGTGAATGAATGAAACCCTAAACTACTTAGGGTTATTGGGAAATGATATTTGAAGTTTTTGTTGATAATGTTATGTTTGGGATTTTTGGTATGACCAGGAAGACCTAACTTGTTAGTATTTAATGATTAAAGTCTAAAATCTCGAACCTTTGAAATATTGGTAATGATGGGTCTTCTGTGTTTCTACATTGAAACCCTCACTCATTATGGTTTGATGGAATGTGTAAGCAAGACCCTTAAAATTTCTTAGAAATGATTTCCTTGGTATTTGTGTGTTTCTTTGATCAAGCCCTACTATAATCAAGTTTGTTGTGTATCTAACTCTTATTGATATTTGTGAAGTTAGGTTTGACTAACACAATATATGAAATGCCTATGCATGATGATGAAGTCCTAGATGTATGAGTTGACCTGTTTGTCAGTCATCATGAATCCTAGGGTTTGGAAACAAGCCCTAGTTAAAGTTTGTCTTTCTAGGATGATAATATTGGTGAAATTCTAGGGTTTTGGAGTTAAACCTTAGTAGAAGTGAAAATATCTTATGAATGATGACAATATGATAAATTGAGATTTGTGTAAGATTGTTGGAATCTGAGTTTTAGTTGGGATTGATGTTTGATTGAAAATCTAGGGTTTAAAGCTAATCCTAGCGGAAACTGGTCATGTTAATGACTAAGATGTGAATGGTTTTGATTGATTCTTTTGTATAAAAGATAGGATTTGTATGAATCTCTAGTGGAAAGTCTAAAATATGAATTCTGAAATTTGTTAGATGCCTTGTAGGTCTATATTTGTTTGAATTGTTCCTATGGTTTGCTATATGTTGTAGTAGGGTATGTTACACCTTTGAAAGAAACATTGAAACCCTAGACGGAATGGAAGTTGTTATGAAGCAGTTTAGGTTTTATGAAAAATTCCCCATCAAGATGTTGAAGAGTATATGTATCTTGTTTGTAATTAAGTTTGCGTATCTAATATGTATAAAGTTGAAATGCTTCCATGATTCTGATATGGCTAACTTCACGCTTCTATAGATTTGGTTGTACTTGCTATCTAAGTTGTGTAGGTACACAATATTCAATATGGTGAGGATGCTCGATGTGATAAGCATGATGAGGATGATAATAACTCTGATGAAATGGTTGGAATCCACGAAAGACTCTATGATGATGAAAAGAAGAAGATGATCTCCTTGAGAAAGCCTGAATAGAAGAGATCTCCCTAAAATTAAGAGGGAGTGTGAATAAAGAGATGGTCCCCGGTTGAGAGGTAGGGAATAACTTGGTTTTGATTAATGAATTTTAGAGGATATGTTGTTGCATGAAAACTAGCAAAGAAAAGTGTATGAATGAGGAATATTATGTGAGATATTCGGTTGATAGTCCTACTATGTAAGGTTGAGAAGCAACATCAAGTTGCCTAGAAGAGCCGGGAGGTTTGTATTCTATTATGTACATATGAAAGTATATTATTGATTGGGGCTTTGATTGTACAGGTAAATCTCTCAAAGGTGTTGATAGCATGCTGGTTACTAATCAATTTTATTGGGAGCAATTGGTTATCCTTGATTTGTTGGATCTATGAGTGTTGAGGCTTTGTGAGTGAAGCATTGTCTGGGAGGATATCTGGCGAGCATGTTGTGTTTATGTCTAGGTCCCAAAGTTGGAAAGGGGGTATTGATTATAAAGCTCCATTTTTGGATACACACTTGGATCTTTGGGTTGGTGGTTAGCAAGTAAGCCCGATGGTACCTAGAGGAACTGAAAGCTTGAGTTCGCCTTATTCCCACATGTTTATATTTCCATGGTCAGAAATCTAGTCTGTGGCATTATGGTGCCTAAATTTTTAATAGACCAATGGATAGATTTCCTTGGTAAGGAATCTAGTCTGTGGCATTTCAGTGCCTAAATTGTTGGGAGACCATTGGATAGGTTCCCTTGGTTGGGAATCTAGTCTGTGGCATTGCAGTGACTAAATTATTGAGAGACTAATGGATAGATTTCCCTGGATAGGAATCTAGTCCATGGCATTGCGGTGCCTAAAAGTTCTTCATGGTTCATATAGTTGAGATCTTCCTTGTACTTGTATATTATGAATACCTCCCTAGTTAAGAGGGAGTGTTGGAAAATGTAACTAGGTTTGGTCTTCATTTAATGTATTTGAGTCATCTTGTAATGTACTTGTCAAAAGAATAAAGAAAATAATTTATTATTATTATTATTATTATGACTTATTAAAGCATGGGTTTCATGCTTGGGTCACCAAGTTTTAGGTCAAAGTCCCCATTAAGGACTTTTAGGATTTATTTTGAGTCAATAGAGTCACTATAATTTTAAAGAGACCCTTCTTGGGATTTTGAATCATGTAAAAAGGTTATGTATTGAGTCAAATGTAATTTATGTGTCCTCCACATCAATTCGACCTAGAAGAGATCAATTCGGCATAAGGACACTAATTCAACCTCACATTGAGCCTATAAATACAAGCAATTCAAATTCATTTGGAACACTCTCTCACAAGAAGTTCGATATCTCTTGAAGCTAAAGGAAGTGCAAAGTACTAATTTGGGAAGCCAAAGGAAGTGCGAGTTTGGTGGATTCTAAAGAGAAGAATAAAAACAAAATTTTGGTGCCTCTCTCTCTCTGTTTCATGTCCTAGATTGGGAGATCGAAGTCTTCCAAGTTTCGTTGATGACAAAAGCTGCTACACAGTCAAAGTTGCCGAAAGAGAGGTCGAATATCTAGGAGTTTGACTTGGTGTAGAGGGAAAGTTTGGTCTTTGTCTAGGGTGAAGAGTCTCAAAGAATAGTATTGAAAGGAAGAGAATTTTGACTGCGTTTTCCCCTCAAGGGGGGTTATGCCCTGGAATAATGCCTACATATGGTGTCCATTTTTATATTTGATATTACTTTGGTAATTTCTTGATGAACTAAAAGAAAGAAGATATAAATAATCGTAATAAAAAATCAAAAATATCACAAGTAATTATCAAGTATAAGAAAATATTTCTTCCTTTCTAATTTTCTAACACTAAAATCCTGACAGCATAAAATGCATGAGAAATAAAATTGAAGGTGGTCATGTAAACAGTATCCTCAAACTACTCATCGAACAAATTGATGGTCGATAGTTGTTTTGACACCACTTATCTTAGTTTCAAGAAAATGCTAAGTGTGATGCCGAAGGTGGTTTTAGGATTTTATGAAACCACCTTTCTCGAATATGTCCATAAGGAGGGTCATAGGGCCACTTCTCCATTAATAATTTTATTATTATGTATACGAGCCACATCTTTCCTTTAGTGCGATATTGAAATTTTAGAAGACGAGGCTTCATTTGGGCTACATTTGAGCTTCCTTTTCCATTGTTCATTCTACAGAGCATAAGCCCAGATTCTTAATTTCTTAAGCCATAAATTTATGTCCCCTTTTCTTTCTTCCAACCCACTTTCTAATATAAAACCCCGTAGTCCTCATCTATCTTGGCCAATTTGGCTTTAAAGATAGATTTCAAAACTAGAAGATTCATTACAAACATCATGGCCTGTCCCTTCGGCAACAGATTTTAACAACTCTCATCAATCCTGAGATGTCCTAAGAAATGGTTCCCTTGTAGCCAAGAATTGTCTCTGGGGTAACAACATCTTCTAGCACCGTTGTCAGGGAACATAGACATGAAGTTATTTTTCCCTGGGTATTAAGATCTATTTCTTGATGGTGAACAAGATTTGGACATAAAGTTGGATGCTTATTATTCACCTAGCGACTCCATTGGTGAAGGCTTCATTGCATAAGAAATTTTTTTGACAAGAAAATGAAGAAGCAACGTGGAAAAAACAGGTATTAGAGCTTGAGGTTTTTCAAGGAAATTTTATTTTTTATTATTGGCTATGTAGTGTACTTTCCCCTACATATCAAAAGGATTGTTTCCTGCTTTATATTCTCAGAAGATTGTAAGCCCCAAAAAGTACATTCTTTATTAAAAGAAGAAAACCTATCTTCGTCATGTATCATTGGTCTTGGGATGATTTCATCCCTTGAACTAGAGAAGAGAAAAAAGTTATGTATTACAATTCCTGAAGATAATCGATCACAATATGAATATAAATAAGGTGATTCATCATCTTTGGCAGTGAACACTTTGCTTCACAAATAATCCATTTCTTTTCAACTCAAAATCAAGGAAATATTTAAACCCCTGGAGCTGCCCACAATCCTTCATCAATATCCTTGAGAGAGTTTCAAGTTTCTGCCAATTTTTTTCGGAGAAAGAAAGGACGTTATAGTTGAACAACATGGTTTGCAATTTGAGTATTTCTTAGACAGATTTTAGATAACTCATGAAGATGTGGCTTTAAGGATGTTTTTCCATTCGCTAAAGTGGGAAGCTCAAGAATGTTTTCAATTTTTAAAGACTAGTTAAATCACTTCATGGCAGGATTTTCGAGACATATTTCTTTAATATCGGGGTGAGCACAATTTGTATGAATAATACTCTTGAAATTATATAATGTTCAAAATGAGACCAATGAATCAATCAGTGAATTTAATAGGAAGTTTCAAATAATTTATTTCAACATCCCAAAAGAAATTCGACCTCGTGAAGTTTCCGCCATGGTGTATTATTCAAAGGCTCATCCTATTGACTTGGCTTTTTATCTCAAGGAGAGAAAGCCTTGCACTCTGGAGCAGATGTTTCTTTATGCACATGAAATAAAAGATAATGTATGGGCTTGTGGATATCTTTCTTCTCATATTGAAAGAAAAAGTATTGCTAAAGACAAGAGGGTCTTCCAAGAAAATAATGCAAATTCTTTGCAGAGAAATGCAGGTTTAGAGATAAGGAGGGGTTTTCAAGAGGTGACAAAGGATGCCTATGTTGTTGAAACACAAGAATTCAAGCATTATGAGAATTTTAATCAACAACTTGTGGAAAAAAATGAACAACATTTTGAAATCCTGGAAGATTATTATAGTCTTTATGAGTTCAGAAATTTTGTGAACAAGGAAGGATCTAGTATAGTTTTTCAAGAGATTTTACAGGAAGGCAAAGAATTTTGTCAAGATCTGTCTTTGCATGAAAAGCACCGACAATATGGGGAAGCTTTAGATTATTCTTTTCAGCCTAAATGGTTGCAAGCTAGCAATCAAAATTTTGATGTTCCAACCTCGAAAGTGGAGTTTGTGCAAAGACCAACACAAAAAATATATCCTTTGATGATCCAGTAGCTGATTATATGATAACCTTCCTTGATCAGCAACAAACATCAGTTCTGGGGTATGTACCAAATTTTCAATCTGAGGATTTCATGCGGTGCATACTTATTTGTGTTTCCAGCTTTCAGAAGCATGAAGACATAAAGTCATTGGCTTGGTACCATTGGAAGGAAAATTCACTTGAGTGCTTTTAGTATTGTTTATAGGTAGGAGCTATACATAAATAGGCTTAGTTGTTAATCATTTGGTCTTTAGTTTTAAGAAGTTTTATTTCTGATTGCAGAAGAAAGAATAAGAGATTTCAGAGGGATTCATTTTTCAAAAGCTTTGAGCTAATTGGAAGCAATTTCAGGATGTTAGACTCCATGCCCAACAAAGGCCATTGATCTATGGTTATTAGCACTTTGTAGGCAAAACGTTGTCCGCAATTGGAGCCAAATTTTGTAGCTAAATACTCCAAAGGAAGACGACACCCTCAATTGAGGTTCATGTTGTATATGAACATATTTTTTGACTTCTATTTATTAAATTTTCTAGAATTTGAGGAAATTTGGTTCTTTATGAGCCATTTTGGTGGTGCTCTCAACTTGTTGGTGGTGCTTTGGTGCTCTCAACTTGGAGCCATTTTGGTGGTGCTCTGGTGCTCTCAACTTGGAGCCATCTTGGTGGTGCTCTCAACATTTTGGTGGTGCTTTAGTGCTCTCAACTTGGTACCAAAAAGTTATTATTCATCGATCAACAACAACAACCACAAAAAAATTCACCGATCAACAACAAGGACCACAAAATTCACCAATCAACAATAACAACTCCTCTCAACTTGGAGCCATTTTGGTGGTGCTCTCAACTTGTTGGTGGTGCTTTGGTGCTCTCAATCTAGAGCCATTTTTGTGGTGCTCTCAACTTGGTACCAAAACGTTATTATTCACTGATCAACAACAACAACCACAAAAATTCACTGATCAACAACAACAACAACCACAAAATTCACCGATCAACAACAACAACCACTTAAGCTAGCAAATACAACATTACTATAGCAAGAGGAGGAGCCCACGACCAAGTAGTAGTGATAAATGTGCTCAACACATTAAAACATTTTGAGAGAATTGTGTATATAAAACAACCACAAAATTCACCAACAACCACAAAATTCGCTGATCAACAACGACAACCACTTAAGCTATCAAATACAATGCTACTATAGCAAGAGGAGAAGCCGACGACCAAGTAGTAGTGATAAATGTGCTCAACCCATTAGAACAATTTGAGAGCATCGTGTATATAAAACAACCACAAAATTCACCGATCAACAACAACAACCACTTAAGCTGGCAAATACAATGCTACTATAGCAAGAGGAGGAGCCCACCACCACGTAGTAGTGATAAATGTGTTCAACACATTAGAACAATTTGAGAGCACCGGTGTTGGCCCTTAGTTTTGGTCCATTTTTGCTTAAGAAAAATTACTTAACTCTTATATTATCCATCCATTTTCCATCACATCCACCTCATTTTCATGTATTTTATGCACATTCAGGTATTTAATTTTAATTTTGCAATTTCTAGAAGTTTTTATGAAAATTGAATTTCAAGTGCAATTTTTGGACGGAATCAGAAATTCCCATAATAGATATATGGATGTCATACTTGTAGGAAACTTGGGCTTGAGATAGATACATGAATGGAAAGCTTGGGAACTAGCACTGAACTAACTCCAATTGGTTCGGTCAAAACAAGCTAAATCAAGCCCAGTCAAAGCTGGTCAAACATGACCAGTCATCCAGAAAATCCCTAGGAAATAGGGAAGTTTTGTGATTTCATGGGATTGTCCATATTTTTAGTGATAGATTGGATGGATTCGACTTGGATAGATGGATATGAGCAGATAGAGTTGTTAGATAGACTTTGTATCAGTTTGTTTCATGGTCTTCTATTTAAAGACAAAACTTTGAAGGTTTATGTGTGTAGTTTTTGTATAACTTAATGCTAAGACATTTGAATATTTGAAGTTAATTTGAAGAATTTGTTCTACTCCCATTTTTCTGTTCATTGGTGTGGATGAGTGATTGAAGTTTTAGTAGTTGGTAGCATCCAAAAATGTGCAAGGAAAGGGTGGAGGGCCCCCACTCCAAGCTAAGTACACTTCATTGTTAAACTAGCTTGATTTTCATGCACTAATTGCTTCAGAATTATTCACTTGGTTTGTTTCAGATTTACATACTTGAGTTGATGAGTAATTATTTATATTGCTGATGAATCTTAGTTTGTTTATCACTTTGATAAGAAGGGATAACAAAGGGTTCAAGTTAAATCCTCCTTCTGTTGAATTAATGGATCAAAACTAGAATTCATCTTTAGTGTGTTATGCAGTTTTATGCAATTTCAGTTTTCTAACAATAGCATAATGATGAGTGAATTGTGATGAGGAATACCAAAGATCTCTTAAGTTAGGAGTCTCCTTCATTGTTTATTCATGCATCTTGAGCTATTGTTAATTAATGATTTTTTATTTCTGTTCTTTAAGCGATATTGTAGAGAAAGGACACAAATGGATCTCTT
Organism: Pinus taeda; assembly: GCA_000404065.3. Taxonomy (NCBI): domain Eukaryota; kingdom Viridiplantae; phylum Streptophyta; class Pinopsida; order Pinales; family Pinaceae; genus Pinus; species Pinus taeda. The sequence continues at coordinate 12,362 of APFE030724721.1, forward strand.
CAGTTAAGAGCCACTTCATCTTACATACATTGTAGAAGTGAATTAGGAATTGTCTAAATAGATTTATATTTGTAATATGCACTTCCTTAAATCTTTATATTTTATCTTTTAAGCTTGGCTACATTTGATATCCATACATTATGGACATGCCTCCAAGTTTTACAAACCTGGATTGATAATGAATACTTGTGTTAATTTGTGTTAATAAATTTGCTCAACATTTTGGCGTTGCTGCCGGGGAGGCATCCATCAACATAGTCAAATAGAAGATGAACAAAAACACTAAAAATTTGATAAAACAAAACAATAAAAATCTAGTTATGTTACATTTTTATGTTTCTTTATGCCTAGGAATAGAGATCCTAAAGGTAGATTTATTAAACAAAACCCCCATCAATAGAAATAGGACCATCAAAACTAACCACACCGGTTGTTGGTAAACCAACAATAGAGGAATTAGAAGAAGAACAAAGAACAAGACAAAGATTAACTTTAATTGAAAGCAAACTTTGTTAGCCTGGGAGGTGAAAAGAAAACAAACTCCAAAAGCAACACCTACTTCAGGGAAACAAAAAGAAATTGTTAAAATAAATCAGCCCATTTTTGAGTCCATAGATCAACCTATTTTTGAACACAACCTGAGTCTCAAGTTGACATCGAAATAGTTGAAGCTATGAAAGAAGAAAGGCATGGATTTGTTATCTTTACTCCTGAACAAAGACTTGAATATGAAAGACAACAAAGAGAATAGAGAAGACAAAGAGAGGAAGATGCAAAAAGAGAAATTGATAGGAAGGGAGAAGAGGATAGGAAAAGACAAAATGATAATGAATAGGAAAATGTTGGTGATCCGGAAGCTACTTTTGGCTTTCCAATATTAGATACAAGTACAATATTAGGAGAAGATGTGAAAATGAAAAATATCCCACCTTCTGTATTGCCTAACTTTTATGGAATGTCAACAGAAGATCCTGATTCATTTATGTTTGAATTTGACATCTTGTGTAGAACTTATGGGTACACAAATTACACACACAAACTTCATCTCTTTCCTGCTACTTTGAAAGCAGCAGCCTTAAAATGGTTCATGGGTTTAGGAGAGTAAACAATAACTTATTGGGATGAAATGAAGACAATATTTCCTAAAAAATACCAAGCCTATTGTAGGTCTAGGGACTCGAAAGAGGATGTTTTCAGAATGACACAACACGAAGATGAAATTTTAGAAGAATACTTAGAAAGATTTGCTTATAAACTACAAAAATCTAAACAACACTCACTCAATGAAGAAACCATTTGAAAAATCTTTCTCAAGGGTATAAGAGATGAATACCTTGACATTCTGAATGTAATGGGCAAGGGTGACATTTCAAACTTGCCATTTAATGAAATTGCAGAATTATGTCAAAATATGCTAGAGGAAGATCAAAAGATGGAAGAAGAGATGTTAGTTCAAAAGTAGCAAAATTAGTAGCAGGAGGGATAACAAGAGCAAAGATAGGAAGCTTTCTAGAAAACTTCAAAAGTAATCTCCTAAGTACATTAGGGACACAAGTAGATGTTCTAAAAGAAAACAAAAATAAAGAAGAGCAAGAGAAAATCTTAGCAATCTTTTGTCCCAAATGTAGGAAGAAACATGAATTAAGAGAATGTCCTTTAGATAGTGTTCAAGTGTGTGGCCTTTGCCAAGAAAACCATTCAACAAAAAACTATCTAAAGTTGAAATAATTGCAAATGAATCTAATGGAAGAAGTACAAGGAACATAAGGTTTCTATTATGTGGCACCAAGAAGGCCTTGGTAGCCAAGGATTCCTCTTCAAAATCCTTAGCAATCCCCTCAACAAAACTATCAATATCCTCCTCAAAACTCTTGGAATACCCCAATGCCATGGCAAGCTTGGCCTCCACAACAATATCAAAACCAACCTACACAAGGATGGAGAGGATATGGTTATGGAAACCAACCACCTCAACAAATGTATCCTCAACAATACCAACAGCAATACCAACAACAATATCAACAACCATTCTCATACCAACAGTTCCAACAATATCCACAGTCCATGCCATTTTCACAACAGAATTTTGCATATCCACTACCCATGCCATTTCCACAACAGAATTCCACACCATTACTAGTACAACCACAGCAGCTACAGCTACCTTCAAACCAGCCCAGACCAACTCAACTACCAGCCCAGCCAGTGGCAAATCCAAGCAATAAAATGGATAAACCTGCATACAATGTGGAAGAAACAACATACTTTCCAACATACTCCATTCTTGCCATAAATGATGTTCATTTAAGGTCTGGGAAAGTACTTCATATAGATTCTCCTCTGATCATAGAAGAACAACATGAACAAGGAGAACAACCTGAAACATCACATTTAGAAAAACAAACTCAGAAAGGAAAAACTATCATAACTCAAACACCACCCTATCCAGAGAGGTTAGTAGAGCAAAAAATTCAAATGACCCTTCCTGAATTTGACATTCTGGATGAACTGAAAAATGCTTATGTAAAATTTCCTTTATTACAAGTGATCAAAGAAATACAAATATATGCTAAAATAGTAAAGGAATTATGTATCAAGAAAACTAGTAAAAAGAAGAAGGCTCCTACTACAATCCAAGTCATTGGAATATTAGCAAGCCTCATGTGTACAAAAACAACAGTAGAAAAATATATTGACCTTGGTATCCCTATGGTTACTATTTCAATAAACAAATTCCCAGTTCCAAACACATTGATAGATTTGGGAGCAGCTATAAATGTAATGACTATAGAGACAATGAAACATTTGCATTTAAATAACATTAGATCTACTTCTACAATCATAGAGTTAACAGACAGATCTAAAGTTATACCAGAAGGAATATTAGAAGATACCATAGTCTCTTTGGATTCATGGGAGTATCCTATAGACTTCCTCATTTTGCAGCCAAAAACAAACTTGGGAGGACATCCTCTAATCATAGGCAGATCGTGGTTAGTCACTGCTGATGCCTTTATAGGATGCAGATCTGGATGTATGATTATTGCACATGGAGATGAATACACCCAGTGATCCAAATCCTGTTGCAAATAATTTTCCAGATGAACATTTGTTTGCAATAACTGTAAAAATGCCATGGTTTGCAGATATAGAAAACTATTTATCCTCTGGGAAATTACCAATTCAATTCACAAAGAAACAAAAACGAAAGATCATTAGAGAAAGCTCTAGATATAGTTAGGTGAATGGTGATCTATTTTATACTAGCTTTGATTTAATAATAAGAAAATGTGTTAGACAAGATGAAATACTAAAAATTTTGAAAGCATGTCATGACGAACCATGTGGTGGTCATTTTGCAGACAAGCAAACAACCTACAAGGTGTTGCAATTGGGCTACCACTGGCCAACAATCTTCAAAGACTCCAAATCCTATGTCAAGAGGTGTGATAGTTGCCAAAGAATTGGGAGACCAATAGTATCAGATGAGATGCCACTTAAACCACAAGTGCTCATGGAACCGTTTGAGCAATGGGCTCTAGATTTTGTGGGACCAATAAATCTACCATCAAACGAAAAGAAGTACATCTTGGTATGTATAAATTATGTAACTAGGTGGGTGGAAGCAAAGGCGGTAGCAAGGGCAACAGAGAATACAGTAGTCACATTCCTCTTTGAGGAAATTTTTGTTATATTTGGGGTACCCAGACAGATTGTGACTTACCAAGGCACACGGTTCACTTCAAAACATGTTCGAGATCTTATGAAAAGGTACAATATCAAACACAGGAAATCAACCTACAAGGTGTTGCAATTGGGCTACCACTAGCCAACAATATTCAAAGACTCTAAAGCCTATGTCAAGAGGTGTGACAGTTGCCAAAGAATTGGGAGACCAATAGTATCAGATGAGATGCCACTTAAACCACAAGTGCTCATAGAACCGTTTGAGCAATGGGCTCTGGATTTTGTGGGACAAATAAATCTACCATCAAACAGAAAGAAGTACATCTTGGTATGTATAGATTATGTAACTAGGTGGGTGGAAGCAAAGGCAGTAGCAAGGGCAACAGAGAATACAGTAGTCACATTCCTCTTTGAGGAAATTTTTGTTAGATTTGGGGTACCCAGACAGATTGTGACTGACCAAGGCACACAGTTCACTTCAAAACGTGTTCGAGATCTTACGAAAAAGTACAATATCAAACACAGGAAATCAACACCATACCATCCTCAGGAAAACAGACAAGTGGAAGCGAAAAATAAAGTCCTAAAAAAAATAATGACAAAGACAATACAGATGAATAGGAAGGATTGATCAGAAAAGTTAAGAGATGCACTATGGGCATACATAATAACATCGAAAAACACAATTGGGATTAGCCCATACCAGTTAGTGTATGGAAAAGAAGTCTTACTGCCCATAGAATTTCAGATACACACATTTAAGTTGGTAGCAGAATTAGGACTAGAATTGTCTGAAGCACAACAACAACAAATAATGGAATTGAACCAATTGGATGAACATAGACAACAAGCAGTAGAACACACAACATTGGTGCAGCAACAAAGAATGAAATGGCATGACAGATTCATCAAGAAAAAGACATTCAAAAAGAGAGACTCGGCATTACTGTTTGACTCCAAATTCAAAGATTTCAAGGCAAAGTTCACAACTCATTGGCTAGGGCCATATGATATCGAGGAAATCTTCGACAATGGAGATTTTCAGATAAAAACAATTGATCAAGAGTCTATATCATTTTTAGTAAACAGACATAGGCTTAAAGTTTACAATAAGCCTATCAATAGAGAAGATTTTGTGAAACAACTGACACAAGAGACATATCTGGAAGTAATGGAATGGCATAGCCAGATGCCTTCTAGTACCCCAAACGAGGAGGAAAAAACAAAAAAAAATTAATAAAAAGTTTGCTGGTGAAAACCAGGCAACTGGCACCAAGCAAATAGAAATTCATAAAGGAAAACCAACTCGTTTTGGCCTGTATGAATTCACAATTTCTGGTCTAAAAACACAACCGTTTGATTTTGTAGAAGGGCCTCCAAAGAAACAAGACATGAGGACAAGTCTACAGATAAGCAAGTGGGAAAGTCGCAAAAGAAACTTAGTTGAGTAGCTGGAAGTTTGAGCAGCTGAATTGATGATGGAACTTGTATTGTATGGTAGAAGGGACTTGAAACATTTTTTAAACCATTGAGCAGAAGGGACCTGAAATGTTAGAAAACACATGAATATATTGCATAAAAATGTACATGACAGTAGGGACTTGAGTTATTATGAATCAATTGCAAAATGGACCTGAATGACTTCAACAATCAATGGAATTGAATCAATGAAGGATGCAAGAACAAGAAGAAGAAATAAAGTTTATTCAATCCATATTAGACATTTCATCAAAAGACATTTGACCAGAAGACATCATAGACTTTATAAAAAATTATCATGGAGTACAAGTACTGTAAGTACAAAGTTCTGCTCTTGAAAATTCAATTTTTTTTTAGAAATTTTTAGAAACATATTAAAATTAAAGTTAGTACCTGAAATCATAATTTTACTTACATCTTAATTTCACTACCCTCATCCTATAATTTTTACTTACATATTCTTTTTATTACCCTCATCCTATTATCCTATTCATAACTATTATCCCATATCTAATACTATTATGGTCTATATTCATAATTCCATACCCCATTCCATATCCATTTCATTTCCTAACCATAAGTTTTTTGAAAAGCAAAAAGGATAAGAATAGAGGGTTCAACAATTGAAACCCTAGAACCTGCACAACCAATACCAAAATTAGTATCATGGAATTAATTTTAAAACATGACCTAAATGTGGCCATTTTTAAAATTAAAAAGAGTTATATTGAACTACAAACATATGGAAACATGCGCATTATAACAAATACAAAGTGGAAATGATTTATTGTAATACGTTATAATGGCGCATAAGAAATGATACTATTGAAGTGACAACAGTAATTATAAAAAAACATACAATGCAAATACATATTATTATGATAATCAAACAATGCATGTTATGAATGCTTCGGAGGAATAATCCATAGGTGATGGAGGAAGTGGATATAAGGGAAAGGACGATGACAATTGAATAGGGATAAGACCATACAATGTGCAATTAAAACCATTCAAATGGCAATCAAAACGTAATGCATAACAAATACGAGCCAACAATAATTAAACATATGGTTTGCAAATAATACAATGGTATAAGTGGCATATCAGTCAAGGTCAAACAATGAATGCCGTGACAGTACTAAGGAATGGTATACGGGATAGTCACGATGGAATGAGGGATGGCCACGATGGAAGCCATCAGAGCAGGTAAATGGTCAAACACAGTTTTAAATACAAACATCAAAGGTTTCAAACAACACCATGAGTTTGCAAATAGTCTGCCATTGAATACATAGAGTCTGCCATTGTATACACAGTTGTTGTGAATATCGTTCCCTCTCCACCATCACAACCATTCTAAAGGCTCAAGGAGAGTAATGAGATATTTTGAAAGCGCTTTAGCATATGGTTTTGAGCTTGAGATGCGTGTTTGAGTGAAGAAACACTAGAAGAGAGGAAAATAAACCAAGAAGGAAAAGACAAAAGATATAGCGGTTGGGGATTGGAGTGATAAGGAGAAAATCCAGTGAAGATCAAGAGCTAAGCCGAGAAGACTAACAGGGAAAGTGGAGTTAGTTCAAAGAAATCTTGTGCGAAATAAGGTAAGATCGAAACTTGATTTCCCTCATTGAATGCAACAGATGGCTATGAGGAAATCACATGATTCTCTCATTAAAATAGAATTTAAACTCTGAGATAGGGAAGTGCTCCAACTTCTGTTGATTTTTGTCATTAGTTGTCTTTGCCATCAATCAAAGAATAGATGTTTTGAATCGAGATTTAACAAGTGGCAACCATAATAGAATGCAGGTTGGCTAAGTCAAAAGCAAAGGAAATCAATATAAGTCATTATAGCTAGGTAACCACCGAACTGAATGTTTGATTGCAAAACTAATTGTTTTCGTTAAGACTTGAGTAATGAAATGAAGTGTTTAGTGTAGTTATGAATACAAAAACACAAACTTTTGCTAAGAATAACGAAAACAGAGTGTTAAAGTGTTGTTTTGAAAACGCATGTTGTTGCCAAGTTAAAACAGAGAGTTTGATCGTAATTTCGATTGCATAAACATGTGTTGGGTAATGAAACAAAATGATGAGTTAAGGTCTGGTTGCATGAATGTGTGTCTACACCAAATTGGTAATAAAACAAAGTATTGAACTTGCAAAGGAATGCATAAAAATGGTTCTTTGAATACACAGTGAGTTCAAAAACCACAATTTTATTGTGTTAACAATGAGTACAAAAGGAAAAAAAAAATCAAGGGTTGAATGCATAGACAATGGATTTAAATGCATAAACAGTAAATTTGATTGCATAAACAGTAAGATTAATTGCATACACAGTGGCATTAATATGACAAATAGTAAACGATGAAAAGAACTCCAGTTT
>APFE030724729.1:1045-39734 GCA_000404065.3 Pinus taeda
TTTTTATTTTAACCAAGTTAAAATGTTTAAGTGGCATTAAATCACAAGATCCATTTTTACTCTTGATCTACCAAGGCCCCAGAGGGATCAAATATTTTTTCACTCTATGTTAGTTTGCATATCACGTATTTGATCCAGAGTAAAGATGATCTATGCTAGTTTAATTCCCCCCTTTAAATAGGTTGCATTCCATGTGAATACCATGTGCCATATTTATTTTTATTAATATTAATATTAGGGTTAATAATGTTTTTTGCATGGTATTAATAATAATTTGGCCCATCGTATTTGGCCCATAGGCTTCTCCTAAATATAACACATTTTTTGAGTGTTCGTAAATATAAGGTGGCTTATGGAGTAAATATAAAAAATGTTTTATTTATTTACCATACCTCTTTTATAAATATGGTATTTTGCCCATAGGATTCAATTAAATAAAATCTCTTTTTTGAGCCTTCTTAAATAGAAAGAGGGTTATGGACTAAATATAGAAAGAGGTTTTATTTATTTACCATACATCCACTTTATTTATATTTTTATTTATTTACACGCTTGCGTGTTCATAAATATAAGGTGACATATGAGTAAATATAAAAAAGTTGTTTTATTTATTTACCATACCTCTCGTTTATTTATATTTTTATTAATTTAACATACCTCTTTTATAAATATGGTATTTGGCCCATAGGATTCACTTAAATGAAACCTCATTTTTTAGCCTTATTAAATAGAAAGAGGGTTATGGACTAAATATAAAAAGAGGTTTTATTTATTTACCATACCTCTAGTTTATTTGTATTTTTATTTATTTACCATACCTCCACTGTATTTATATTTATATTTATAAATATCATAAATACATTTTCTTGAAAATGAGCACGAATGGAAGATTTTAACTCCTAATTTCAAAGGCTAATTTTTTTTTTTTTTACCCTCTCCATTAAAATAAGGTGGGCTAACCTCCATACCTAATTTTTTTATAAAATAAATTTGAGACGATTTGTAACAATGTACTATGATACAAAATACTCGTCCAATAAAAATATAAAACCCCTTAATTTAGACCGCGAATGGAAGATTTTAACTCCTAATTTCAAGGGCTAAATTTACTTTTTTTACCCTCTCCCTTAAAATAAGGTGGGCTAACCTCCATACCTAATTTTTTTATAAAATAAATTTGAGTTCATTTGTAACAATGTACTATGATACAAAATATTTGTCCAATAAAAACATAAAACCCCTTAATTTAGCCCAAGGACGAAAATTTGCCCCTAAAGTTTTCCATGCCCTTAGATGCTTTGGCACAATTCTCGAGCCTAGAAATGTGTACAAAGATACAACATCGTATTAGCGTCATTGTCTGGGAACGAAGTTTGAATTTCATTTCCCTAGGACAATGATAATACTTCCCTCTTAATGGTGAATAAGAGGTTAGCATGCTAAAATCTTTCACCTAGCGACTACACTGGTTAAATCTGGCTTCACGTAGGCATATTAGATCTCATTCAGATCCTCAAATATTCTCTCCATTATTAGATCCAAAGAGACTTGTGAGAGTTGAATCTTTTAGAGGTAGACTAGAAGCTTCTACTTCTACTTCTGCCTCTCTTCCACATGAAGCAGTATCACAGCCTGAGTCATTTCAACCAATACCTAGTCTAGATGAATTATCAGATTTACCGCCTAAAGTTTTAGAAATCCTCTATAAAGGAGTAGATATTCAATCCGCTTTATTAGTTCATCATCTTGAATCCTTTGAGCTTCAGGTTTCCCTTTTAGAAGCATTTGATATTGAAGTAGAGCTTGAACTTGAATTGCCTGAATTTAAACCTGCTGATTTTATTTCCTTTGTTATACATACTTATCCTTCTACTTCTGCCAAGCCTGAAGTGGGACTTAGTATTTATACTAATCCTTTAGCATTTGAAGATCAAGAAAAAATCATCCCTAAAGTCCAAAATCCAATTATTCATCCTCAATTTCTCAAAAATCCTACAATTCCAAATCAGTGATCTTCTAGCAAAGTTGTATCTCCTAAACAAATAGTTTTACCACAATAGCAGATGGTTGGATCTAGGCCAATTGTGATAGCTTGGTATGCAACATTAATACTTCCACCAACAAATCAACTTCATGATTTTCCTACGGGATATTTGAAACATTTTCCTAGATTAATGGAGAAACAGGGCCATTTGCAGAAGATCATTTGGTTGCATTCCTTGATTTTGCAGACAATATGAACATTGAACGTGAAGATGTCTATATGAGACTATTTATCCAATCATTAGAGGGAAATGTCAGAATATGGTTCAGGCAATTACAAGCAAATTCTATAAATACATGGACTGAATTAACAAATATCTTCAAAAACCAATGGGGAATTAAAAAGGATCTTGTATATTACTTAACAAAATTTGAAGATTTGAAGAGGAAACCTGGTGAAACTGTTGTTAAATTTATCGAAAGGTTTAATAAGATTTACAATAATATTCCACCAAAATGTAAACACTCGGTCACTACAACTAAAGTTAGATTTTCTAAAGGTTTTTATGATGACTTTATTGTAATGCTCAAAGAAATAAAATATGAAACCTTAGCAGATATGCAGACCAATGCAATTAAGGTAGAAGCTAATAGGTCATCATCTGGTAAAGTGAAAGCCAAGGCAGAAAAAGTTGAAAGGAAAATGAAAGCTAAAGAATAAAGTTGTTCATAATCAATGAATAAAGAAGGGGAACATAAAATTGATGAGATAACTTCATTACTAAGAAATTTGTATAACCGAATTTCAAGAATGGAAACTCAACCGAGAATGGCTCAAAAAATTGTAAATATACCTCAAATACAATATAGGAGACATTATCAGCCACAAATTTTGTAGAGAGAAAGACCAAATAATGACTAGCAAATCCAACCTTCATTAAGAATTGATGATCAAGACCCTGAAGAAATTATACTACATGTGACGAATGATATCAATTATTTTGATGAACAACCTTCTAAAAATTCTATTGTTCCTCTTGGTCAAATCCCTCATCCTACTCAAAATAAACCATCTGCTGAAATGTCAAAATACCAAGCTTTTTCTGAATTTTTGATTATTGAGTTAAATAAAAGATATGACTTAAGACCTATACAAGGTCCTAGTAGACATGCAAAAAAGGTTACTTTTTAATATACTGCCAGAGAAAACTGTAGAAACTTCATCCTTTCAACCCCAGAATCAACCACAAGATCAGTCTACTACAGAAAAGGTTGTCCCTATTGGTTTTAATGTAGAAAGAGAATTAGAAAGGGTAAAAATTCCAATTCCCTTATCTAAACTTTCAAGGAATCTAGGTTATAAGCAACAAGTTTCTAAGTGGATATAGTATTCAAGTGTAGATGTTGAAGGAGATGCTATTAGTTTACAAGATGAGAAGCCTTGAATAGTTTGTACGCCTAGTTCTAACATGATAGATGAAAGTGTGCCACCTTTCTATGTCACATTAAAAGTTCATGATTTTCCATTGTACAACTATATGCTATATTCTAGTGCTTCTCATAATTTGATGCCTAAAGTTATTATGGATTGGCTTCAGTTGCAAATTACAAGGCCTTATCATGAATTATATACATTTGATTCAAAGAAAGTACCATGCTTGGGTGAATCAAAAATCTAGTTGTTACCCTTACTCAAATTCCTGTCAAAATAGTAGTAATGGATATAGTAGTCATAGAAATTCCTCCTAAGTTTGGTATGTTATTATCAAGATCCTGTTGTGCTAAGCTTGGAGGAAGCTTACAAATGGATATGTCCTACGCTACCATTCATGTGTATGGAGGTGAACATTTTAGGCTATATAGGGAAGTCATATTTATAAACATTGTCTGCAAATCTAATCAAGAAGCAAATAATCTTATATATGCCATTGATCAAGATCTAGGGTTCTTTATTTTGCCTACCACTGATCAGTGTAACCCACAAAACAGAATGAAGACATCATAAATGTTCCTAAAGGAAAATGTATTTCCATAAACAAAGTGATGTTTGGAAAATGTATTTTCATGGAGCTTTTTCTAAAGATAGAGCAGGGGGAGGAATTATTTTGATTTTTCAAAAAAATAAAAACACTATTCAATACTTTAAGTTATATTTTGGAGTCACTAATATTGTGACAAAATATGAGGCTTTAATTTTGGGATTAGAGTTGGCTAAAAATTTGAAAGTACACAATCTAGTAGTATTTGGTAATTTAGGATTTGTTATGCTCCTATACCAATAGGTGTCATATATCATGATTGGCTTGATGAGCTATGTAATATGTTCATACCTTTCCTTGTTGCAAAGGTTTTCCATATTGTCAAAAAATCAAAAAAATTTAAAAATGTAAAGAGGGTATACCATTAAAGAAAAATCAAAGGGTAAGAATAATAAGATGGTGAAAAAAGTGAAAGAAAATGAACCCCACCAAAAGAAAGACCAAGGAAAGTGTGCAAGTTTAAATGCCACTACTTTTACTCTTATGCAATAAACAATTGTGTGTAGCTTGTAATTTATGCCAAAATTGATGAACAGGCAAACAGCTTAAGCTTGGCTAGTTCATATTTGAATTTTATGTTTTAGAGATAGAGAATAAAATCTTACCAAATTGTTTAAACTTGGCAAATAAGTAGATAGGTAGAGTGAATAAAAGGAGCTCGACAGTTTAACCTGAGCCCTTGGATGTAATAAGTGCATATTTAGATAGGCTTTGCCATGTAAAAGAAAAGGAAGATTTGATAAGGATTTGCCAGTCTAAGTGCACCCAAATAAAGAAGTAAAAATGCTAGGATAAAGTAGGTATGGTAGGTAGTTGATGTTGCAGAATCATATGTGATGAATGATATGTCTGGAGGGACCGGACCCTTGACCCAATAATTTGTAAAGCCTAAGTACTTAAAACCATTCATTAAATCATCTTACCCATTCATAAATCATTCATTCCTTTGATAAGTTTTCCTAAGTAAACTTCTATTTTACTTAGGAAAATTACATAATTTCTCATAAAAAACCCTTTTCACTGAAGCCTGAGTTAAATACACAAATCAACTATTTTATATTTAGCGCTTTTCATTTCATTGTCATATTGATTTTTAACTTATATTATATAAATCCCTGATAATGTTTACCCTTTCCTGTATTATATAAATATGAAAAACCCCAAATTTCTATATATCCCGCCCCTTGGTTAATTATAGTCGTAATATGTCCTAATTGGGATTAATTAGTTAATTCGTAACTAATTAACAGCCCATAAATTCCCCCGCCACATTAATATGGGATTAATTAACCCTCATGGTTAATTAAGAACCTCCCCGACCTATCACACCACTCCCGATATAATTAAATTAATCCTTAATTATGTTGGGACCACCTTTGTTAAACCCCATCGTATCGCGTCTCCCGTCAGCCATCTGGTTGCGCCCCCATCATTTGATGGTTGTTATTGATATCGCATGACCCTTGGTGACCACGCATTAATGCGTGATCACCAAGTGGATTTTACACCGTACCACCGCCACACGTCAAGCAACCAATGGAATCATTGGTCTGAGGTCCAATACTGCCCTTCTCCAAAAGTGATGCGATAGATCCCACTTACCTCCTACTTGCTACGCGACAAACCATCTACTAATTCAGTTCATGCCATATTTTAAAACTTTTCCCATTAAAGTTCAAACCCCAAGAACGCAGGTTTTCTTGTCCTTTTCCCATTCTACTGTGTAAACTTATGTAACCCATATGTGCCACCTGAAGCCTCTGTTAACTGATTCGAGCATGGTTTACCTCCTGAAAAGCATACTAAACTCACTCCACAGACCTTTAAAGCTCAAAGGAAACCTTTTCGACCTCTCCTACAAGGTAATTCTTTCTTAACGATTTGTTTTGTTTTACAGATGATCAGAAGACCACGACCTTGGATAAACAGTCTTAATACTAGTCATAAGACCTATTTACTCCAAGATGGTTATCAAGTCTATTCAAATAGAGATTGAAGGTAAAATGACACAGTAAAGAACAATCAAAGTGTATCAGGGCCAAAGAGAATCATATTGAAGACCAAGTCAAGTAAATCAACTAGCATGAAGATAAACATAAGGGAAGACAATTACAAAGCAGAACATACAAGTTCATGACAAAGTGAAGAAAGAGGAAAAACAGAGCGGTAAAAGTAAAAAGTAAACAGTAAACAGTGAAAGTAAACATGAAGACATTAAGGGTTTTACAAAGATGAAACACTTTAACCAACTACAATGAAGTTTATCCAAAGTAAAAGTGAAAAATAGTCAAAAGAAGTTCAAGATTAAAAGATGAAATTAGAGCAAAAATGGTACATTCTTCAGAAATTTCTTGTTTAAGTCATAGTTTTGCATAAACTATTGTGTCTAATCCAAGAATTATTTCAAGAAATTGGAAGAGGTTTTCGTTTATAACATGCCCAAATACAAAAACCTATCTCACTTTGTACACAGGTATTACCAAAGAGGATATAAGTGCATGTCTTCACAGCCTATTTTTCAGTTTGTGCAAACTCCTGTTTTTGACATCTTTTTGTAGAGAATATTGTGAACAAATGGAGATGAGTTTTGGGAAACTGAGAGATGTGTATTTCAAAAATATTCTTATCTACAAAAACCTCTTTCACTTTTTACATATCTATCACGGATTGAGATATAAAACTAGATTATTGGACCCTAAGTTTGCAGAATCTCTGGGGCAGAATGCACAAAGGAAGGATGCAGTTAGTGATTGGGATGCCTCATCATCAACTAAGAGTTGCAACCAAATTCGACTTTCTCTTCTTCATCACCATAAATCCATAAACATAGTACCAAATAGATTGATTAGTTTTGAATGTCCTTTATTTAAGTTCTATTATTTTAAACAGTTGGAGATATTTTTGAAACTAATCTTGATATTTTTTCAAGATATTTCAGTTTACAATTAGTATAAATACTTCTTCATTTGAAGTATTTTGGGTGGATTCTTAGACATTGCTGTAATATTGATTATTTTGGAATAAAGTGATGTTGGACCAACTTTGTATGGCTTGCTGGATAAAGGATTGATGCAAAGGACCCTCCACATATTTCTTGAATCAAACATCGGATCAATAAGTCCTCCCTACCTTATGTTTTAAAGTTTTCTTTGTTTCTTATATCATCTATGTTTCATGTTTGAATGATAAACGAAAAAGAGTAATTCGGAATATGCTTGATTGCAATTTGTTTTCAATCCTTATTATTCTCTATGTTTTCTTCTGAATTAGAATAAATAATGAAATCTTAATTGCTCTTGTTTTCTAGTTCTTTCATTTTGATTATTTATTAAAGAATACCTAACTTCTCTTTATTAGTAATCATTCAAGTTCCTTTTTTAAATAGGCTGAAGGATTCTTAACTGCCCTTCACCCATTTTGAACCCATTCCATCTATCCCAAGTCTTTAGTTGTTCCCTATTTGACCATCTTGCCCTGTGAAACCATCCTTTGTTAAGAAACTTAATCCAGTTAAGCCATTTTCTTTGACTCCATTAACCTAATGGCCTAAACTAGTCAGTCCTACCCCTCTGCTATTGAATCTCACCACCCAAACTCAAACAAAACTCCTAAACTTCATAACTAGCCTAATATCTTTTAAAACAAAGCTAAAACTTAAAGAGAGAGCCCTCTCTCGATACAGATTGGCTAGATTCTGTATCTAAAAGATTGGTTTGTGGTTACCTCGGACCCTTTCCCCTGCTTACAACTTCTGGGAAAACCTGAGTGATGACATAGTGGCGACTCCACTACGGACGAATAGTTTGTTTGTTTGTTATTATTTTTTTCTTTATAAACTACAGACAGAGCCTGAAGTTAGCCAGGTAGCCTTTGAACTGCTCTTGCTTTGCAAGTGCATATTAGATGAATGCTGCTTTAGTCTATCTCCGGTTTAGTTTAGGAATTGAACATCTAATTTCCAAACATTCGACTAGTTCCTCATGTCAAATAAATATTTAAGAAAGTTTAAATCTCATATCTAAAGCCTCTTAAAGAAATCATAGAAATTGTTTTGAAAATTCATAAAAAAGCAAAATAATCATAAAATACTCAAAATTTGGCTTCCTAGAGAACTAACTTTTTCTTCAGAATTGTTTTACATGTTTAGATATGATCTATGATGGTGGACAGGGATCAGACACAAAAAGGTTAAAATAATCTACCTGACGACTCCAAAATCAATTCTACAATAAAGACTCCATTGGAGAAATGAACCTGAAAGAACTATGTGAAAATATCAGGCTTTTAACTTGGATTGTTATCCAAGACATTATGTTCTTTCTCATTGATAAAATTTTTCAATGTATATTGTATTTTAGAGATGATTTTAGATTAAATTTTTATTATTTTCCTTTGAAAAATGTAGATATAAAGTCTACTTACACATTTGAAAAACAGTCTTCTAATTCTTATGAAGATCATTTTCCAATTAAGGAGAATAAAAAAATTAAGACTAATCATACAATCCCTGTACATATTCCAGTACCTTATAAAGTTCCTGATAGATATAAACCACTCATTTTACCTCCTACACTCCATGCTTTCCCTAATGATTATCCCAATTATCTCCCTAGGTTTGATGGAGAGAATGGTATCACTACCCAAAAACATATTCAAGCTTTTGAAGATTATCTTAACTTATTTGAAGTAGATGAAGAGGATATCAGTATTAGGCCTTTTGTTCTTTCTTTGCAAGACAAAGTCAAGAGTTGGTTCAAAACCTTACCTGAGGCAAGCATCTCAAATCTCAAGCAGTTTCTCAAACTCTTCCTTGATAGATAGATAATCAAAGCCAATTTTCTCATAATCATAGAAGAATATAATCAGTTAAAAAGACATCCAGATGAAGCAATACAACAATTTTCAGACAGATTTAATCATGCCTATTATTCAATACCATTAAATATAAGACCTCCCCCTAATTCAGCTCTTTTGCATTACCCAAGAGCATTTGATTCAGAGATAGAATTTCATCTAAGAGAAAGAAACCCCTCAATAATGGAACGGATGCAGAACATGGTAGTAGATGTAAAAATTAAAAATGCAAATTAGAAGAGAAAAGTTGAAAGCAGAAAAAGAGGAAAAACTTGGAATTTTGATAAAGAAAACAGAGGAAATGATTCATAAGATCACAATGAAAGTTGAATGTTTTGTTCAAAATAACCATGACACATCTATTTCACAAAAGGAAAAGGTTGATATTCATGAAAAAACTCCTACCAACTCAATCTACCATAGACCAAAAGATAGATTCATAGAGAAATATGTGAAGGAGCAATCTCCTGATCTAATGTGTATATTTGATGACATTACTTATTTTGATGATTCGCCCAAATATGATCAGTATGATGATGATTATGTTTCTCAAATCCAAATTAACCTTGCAGAGGAATCAGAAGCTAATTTTGGGAATAAGGAAGTTCAAGTTCAACAGCTTGAAAATAGTGATCAACTTGTTCATTTCAACTATGAGAATGAGGAGAAAAGTGCAGAAAATTTTGAAATGAGTGAAGGAACTTTACCATTTTGTTTTGATTCATTTCAGCTTATCAGAGACAAATATCACGCAATTAGAAATCAAATGTCAACAAGTCTTGATATTAACTATCTAGAGGGAAATAAAATCTTTGTTCTAGACTTCTCATATCCAGATTTGCAGCTCCAAAATGCCATTGAATGTCAGGTTGCAAAAGAAAACTTGGAAGTTGGAACATATGATCAGATTATCTAATATGATTCCCTGCCTCTTTGTTTTGAATCATTTCAGTTTTAAAGGAAATGTGGTATAAAATTTTTAAAGAGAAAGAGGAGCAGCTTGTAGAAATCTATGCAGTTCCATTTGAACCTATATGTAATAAGTTATAGAAATCCTTCCAAGTTCTTTATGATCCTATATCTAATAGGTTGAATGATGAATGCAATCAGAATTTTTCTCCATTAACAGACTATGAGAGTCAAAATCAAGATAATAATGGTTTCACCAGACAGACATTACAATCAGTAGAAATATCATCACAAAGATCGGTTGAAAACATGCAGGGTGATAAAGATAAAAGTGATATTTCAGTTTCATGGCATGCAGGCCATACACAACAGATGTACAATTGTTCGAATCAGTTCAAGAATAGTGTATATATGTTACAAGATCCTTTTGTACAATTTCGAGATCCAACAAAGGAGATCAAGAATTTTCTTATCTTCTCAAAGGTTAACAAAGCTATATTTGATTGCAAGATCTCAATTTTAAACACCAACAAGCACAAGCAACAAAGGTCATGAATGTGTATGATGCTTGAATGGTTGCATTGGTTGTTTCATTTTACCTAACCAGCAGTCAGAAAGCTGATTAGAGTAAGTAGGTAGGATTTCAGTTTGATTTAATTCAGTTTTTAGCAGATTATGAAATAAATCCTTAAATATTTGAATCCAAATGAAAGACCCTAAGATCTTGATGAGTTACTAATTTGGTTTGAAGGTTGCAACACCTTTTAGTTTCAGGTCAGATCTCAAGTTGTGCAGGAAAAGGTTACAAATATTTTTGATAAAAAGACCAAGACTGAAGATTCCTACCTAAGTTACAAGGTGCTCAAGTGGGATTGAAGAAGGAAGAATAAAGGTTTGGTGTTGATTAGATGGTAAGATTGTGAAGTTGAAGCTCGAAGAGAAGGCCCTAAGCTCCAGAAACATAATTGTCATACATACAAATAAAGCAACAAGCAGAAGAAGATTCCATAGTTCAGTCAAAATCATTCGGAGGCCATATGACCTGTTGTTCTTGACTTTCTACCAGGAAAGGCCATCCCCAAGTGGAGCCAGTGTTATGCTCCTATACCAATAGGTGTCATATATCATGATTGACTTGATGAGCTATGTAATATGTTCATACCTTTCCTTGTTGCAAAGGTTTTCCATATTGTCAAAAAATCAAAAAATTAAAAAAATGTAAAGAGGGTATACCCTAAAAGAAAAATCAAAGGGTAAAAATAATAAGATGGTGAAAAAAGTGAAAGAAAATGAACCCCACCAAAAGAAAGACCAAGGAAAGTGTGCAAGTTTAAATGCCACTACTTTTTACTCTTATGCAATAAACAATTGTGTGCAGCTTGTAATTTATGCCACAATTGATGAATAATCAAATAGCTTAAGCTTGGCTAGTTCATATTTGAATTTTATGTTTTAGAGATAGAGAATAAAATCTTACCAAACTGTTTAAACTTGACAGATAAGTAGATAGGTAGAGTGAATAAAATGAGCTCAACAGTTTAACATGAGCCCTTGGATGTAATAAGTGCGTACTTAGATAGGCTTTGCCATGTAAAAGAAAAGTAAGATTTGATAAGGGTTTTCCAGTCTAAGTGCACCCAAATAAAGAAGTAAAAATGCTAGAATAAAGTAGGTAGGGTAAGTAGTTGATGTTGCAGAATCATATTTGATGAATGATGTCTCTAAATGTGTTTATCTTTCACTTTCATCATAAGGCTAAGGCATACAGTACATTGAAAACATATCAAGTAAAGCAAAGTTAGAATAACTAACTCCCCTACTCATTTTCCCTAAATTTTTACTAGCTTCCCCTAAGTACCAAGGCATTTATCAAATTAAAGGGGCTCAAAGCATTTCTCTGACTTCTGGAGGGACCGAACCCTCGACCCAATAATTTGTAAAGCCTAAGTACTTAAAACCATTCATTAAATCATCTTACCCATTCATAAATCATTCATTCCTTTGATAAGTTTTCATATGTAAAATTCTATTTTACTTAGGAAAATTACATAATTTCTCATAAAAAACCCTTTTCACTTAAGCCTGAGTTAAATACACAAATCAATTGTTTTATACTTAGCGCTTTTAATTTCATTGTTATATTTATTTTTAACTTATATTATATAAATCCATGATAATGTTTACCCTTTCCTGTATTATATAACTATGAAAAACCCCAAATTTCTATATATCCTGCCCTTGGTTCATTATAGTCGTAATACGTCCTAACTGGGATTAATTAGTTAATTCGTAACTAATTAACAGCCCATAAATTCTCCCGCCACATTAATATGGGATTAATTAACCCTCATGGTTAATTAAGAACCTCTTTGACCTATCACACCACTCCCGATATAATTAAATTAACCCTTAATTATGTTGGGCCCACCTTTGTTAAACCCCATCATATCGTGTCTCCCATCAACCGTCCGATTATGCCCCATCATCTGATGGTTTTTATTGATATCGCGCGACCCTTGGTGACCATGCGTTAACCCGCTATCACTAAGATGTTTTTACACTGTACCACTGCGACACATCAAGCAACCAACGGAATCGCCTGTCCGAGGTCCATTACCACCCTTCTCCAAAAGTGGTGCGATATATCCCGCTTACTGCCTGCTTGCTACGTGACAAACCATCTACTGATTCAGTTCATACCATATCTTGAAAGTTTGCGTGTTAAAGTTCAAACCCCAAGAACCCAGGTTTTTTTGTCCTTTTCCCATTCTACTATGTAAACTTATGTCACCCATCTGTGCCACCTAAAGCCTCTGTTAACCGATTCAAGCATGGTTTACCTCCCAAAAAGCAATCTAAACTCACTCCACAGACCTTTCAAGCTCAAAGGAAACCTTTTTGACCTCTCCTGCAAGCCAATGCTTTATTAACAGTTTGTTTTGTTTTTTACAGATGATCAGAAGACCACGACCTTGGATAAATATTCTTAATACTAGTCATAAGACCTATTTACTCCAAGATTGTTATCAAGTCTATTCAAATAGAGATGGAAGGTAAAAAGACATAGTAAAGAACAGTCAAAGTGTATCAGGGTTAAAGAGTATCAGATTGAAGACCAAGTCAAGTAAATCAACTAGCATGAAGATAAACAGCACGGAAGACAGTTACAAAACAGAACATACAAGTTCATGACAAAGTGAAGATAGATTAAAAACAGAGCGGTAAAAGTAAAAAGTAAATAGTAAACAGTGAAAGTAAACATGAAGACATTAAGGGTTAAACAACGATGAAAACAATTTCACCAGCTACAATGAAGTTTATCCAAAGTAAAAGTGAAAAACAGTCAAAAGAAGTTCAAGGTTAAAAGATGAAATTAGAGCAAAAATGGTACATTCTTCAGAAATTTCCTGTTTAAGTCATAGTTTTGCAGAAACTATTGTGGCTAATCCAAGAAGTATTTAGAGAAAATGGAAGAGGTTTTTGTTCCGAACAGGCCACGCTACAAAAACCTATCTCACGTTTTACACAGTTATTACCAAAGAGGATATAAGTGCATGTCTTCACAGCCTAATTTTCAATTTGTGCAAAATCCTGTTTTTGACATCGTTTTACAAAGAATATTGTGAACATATGGAGATGAATTTTGGGAAAATAAGAGAGATTTATTTCAAAAATAGTCTTATCTACAAAAACCTCTTTTAGGTTTTACATATCTATCATGGATTGAGATATACAGACATATCATTGGACCCTACATTTGCAAAATTTCTGGGGCAGAATGCTCAAAGGAAGGATGCAGTTAGTGACTGGGATGCCTCATCATCAACTAAGAGTTGCAACCAAATTCGAATTTCTCTTATTCATCACCATAAATCCATAAACATAGTACCAAATAAATTCATTAGTTTTGAATGTCCTTTATTTAAGTTCTATTATTGTAAACAATTGGAGATATTTGTGAAACTAATCTTGATATTTTTTCAAGATATTTCAGTTTTCAATTAGTATAAATACTTCTTCATTTGAAGTATTTTGGGTGGATTTTTAGACATTGCTGTAATATTGATTATTTTGGAATAAAGTGTTGTTCGACCAACTTTGTATGGCTTGCTAGATAAAGGATTGATGCAAAGAACTTTCCACAGATTTCTTGAATCAAACATCTGATCAATAAGTCCTCCATACCTTATGTTTTAATGTTTTCTTTGTTTCTTATATCATCTATGTTTCATATCTGAATGATAAATGAAAAAGAGTAATTCAGAATATGCTTGATTGCACTCTGTTTTCAATCATTATTATTCTATATGTTTTCTTTTGAATTAGAATAAATAGTGAAATATTAATTGCTCTTGTTTTCTAGTTCTTTCATTTTGATTATTTATTAAAGAATACTTAACTTCTCTTTATTAGTAAGCATTCAAGTTCCCTATTTAAATAGGCTGAATGATTCTTAATTGCTCTTCACCTACTTTGAGTCCATTCCATCTATCCCAAGTCTTTATTTGTTCCCTGTTTAACCATCTTGCCCTGTGAAACCGTCCTTTGTTAAGAAACTTAATTAAGTTAAGCCATTTTCTTTGACTCCATTAGCCCAATGGCTTAAACTAGTCAGTCCTACCCCTCTGCTATTGAATCTCACCACCCAAACTCAAACAAAACTCCTAAACTTCATAACTAGCCTAATATCTTTTAAAACAAAGCTAAAACTTAAAGAGGCAGCCCTCTCTGGATACATATTTACTAGATTATGTATCTAAAATATTGGTTTGTGGTTACCTTGAACCCCTTTCCCCTTCATACAACTTCTGGGAAAATCTGAGTGATGACAGGATTGATAGTGAAACATGTCAGAAATCTCCGTCAAACAAAACATCCTAGACTCAGAGCTTATAAAAATGAAATATGGGATTGTGTGGAAAATTATTTCGAGCCTTCTAATATTTCAACTATTCCAAGAGAAGATAATATTCATGCAGATTCTTTGGCAGTTCTGTAAGTACTTTCAAAATTCCATATTCTTTATTGTTATAGTATGAGATTGAAGTGAAGTGTAGGCCTTCTATTCTAGATAATTTAAGGCACTAACAAGTATTTGAAGATGTTGCACAATTGAATAAGTTTTTGTAGGCCATTGATGAATTTTCTACCTTACAATTGTTGAAGAAGAAAATAGTGATGAAGCAAAAAAAGTTGTTGATGAGTCAGATATGATTTTTAAATATAAAATAATTGATCATGATATCATCTAGTTGCCTAATAATCATATTCCAAAGGGATTAGTCTCCCTTGAAAAATTGTTTGATCAAAAACCAAAATCTACACTGTTAAATTCACAACAAGAAGATATACAAGATTACAATATTGGCACTGTAGAAGAAATAAAGAATGTCAAAATCTCAGCAATTTTACCTCATGATATTAAAGAAAAATATGTCAACTTTTTCAAAGAATACAAATATGTATTTTCTGATGAAGATCTAAAAACTTATGATACAGTCATCATTGAACACAAAATTCCTTAGAAACTGGGAGTTAAGCCATTTCAACAAAAAATAAGAAGGATTGATCTAGTTTTGTTGCCCAAAATTGAGAAACAAGTAATGAATTTGTTATATGCAAAAATTATTGTTCCTTTAAGATATTATGAATGGATAGCTTATCTAGTGCCTTTTAGGAAGAAGAATGGAGAAATATGACTGTGTGTTGATTTTAGAAACATGAATAAATTGTCATTGAATGATAATTATCCACTACCAAAGATGGATCAATTTCTTCAAAGAGTAACAAGTTCTGATAACATTTCAATGTTGGATGGTTTTTCTGTATACAATCAGATTTTGGTCAGCCAAGAAGACAGAGAAAAAACAACTTTCACAACCCCATGGGGGAATTCCATGTATGCCAAAATGCATTTTGGTTTGATTAATGTTGGTGCAACATCTCAGAGAGCCATAGATTTGGCATTTGTTGGTAAGGTAAACAAATTTATAGTTATTTACCTTGATGCTTTGACAATATTCTCAAAGTCTGATGCAAAACATATCAAATATTTAAGGAAATCCTTTTAGAGATATAGGAAATTTGTGATTTCTCTTAATCCTAAAAAGTCATTGTTTACCATGAGGGAAGGGAAATTTTTAGGACATATTATTTCAAAATAAGGAGTTACAATTGACCCTAAAAGAGTTTCAACAATTCAAGTAATTAGTCTTCCCAAAAATAAAAAGAAATTCAGTGATTCTTAGGGAAGATAAATTTTTAAGAAGGTTCATACCTAACTATGCTGAAATTGTTAAAGACATTACCAATATTCTCAAGAAAGATAATGAAGTCAAATGGACCAAACAAGCTAAATTATCTTTTTTCCCAAATCAAAAAAGAATTTTCTGAAGAACCAGTCCTTGCCAAACCTGATTATTCAAAACTCTTCAGTATTTTCTCGTTCTCTTCATATAACACAATAGAAATAGTTTTATTGCATAGAAATGAAGATCAACATAATAAACCACTTTTTTTCTTGAGCAAAGTCACTAGGGATGCAAAACTAAAATATGACATAATAGAAAAACAAGCTTATGCTTTGGTACAAGTTTTGAAATATTTTAGAATTTATGTCTTGCATTCTCCCATAATTTCTTTTGTGCCTAATTATGCAGTGAAGATAGTGTTGACTCATCCTAATACAAAGGAAAAGAGGGGGAGATGGATTTATAAAACCCTAGAGTTTGATTTAGATATCAAACCTACAAACATGGTGAAAGGAAAGGGTCTAGCTAAGTTGTTGGCAGAATCAAACTGCAAAATTTTGGGAATCAATTCAATAATGCAGGTTTCAGAGGAGAAGAATCCACAAGAACCTTTCTTTGTTTTAGAGGAGAGTAATACACAAGAACCTTCTCCCACTTCAGTGTCACTTCCTTTGCATATTGATGAATTTTTTTATTGTCAAATTGGTATAAAGATATTGTACATTTTCTATGTGATTTTGAATACCTTGTTCAATTCACAAGGAATCAATGTAGACCTCTAAATCTTAGAGCCATGAAATATCGTATAGTCAATGCAAAACTATATTGGAAAGATACATTAAATATTCTCTTATTGTGTTTAACTGAAAGTGAAACAGAAGGGGTGATTGAACGGTTTCATGAAGGAGTTTGTGGAGGTCATTATGCTTGGAAAGCAACAACACATAAAATGATTAGAGAAGGATTTTATTGGCCAAAGTTGTTTGCACAGGTTCGATCAAAGGTGAGAAGTTGTTCCTTGTCATATGTTTTAGGAAACAAACATTAGCAGCACTCCCATTTGTTCACATTTTAGAAGAATCTCCTTTCTTACAGTGGGGATTAGATTTCATTGGTGAAATAGTGCCTTATTAAAGTAATCAACACATATGGATAATTAAAACAATTGATTACTTCACAAAATGGGTATAAGCTATTCCTGTAAGGAATGCAACATATGTAGTAGTTATGAAATTTATTGAGGAAAACATTTTGTCTAGATTTGGTTGTCCAAGAAAAATAGTTACAGATAATGCTAAATCTAGTAGTAGCATTAAGATAATTGATTTTTTTCAAAAATATCAGATTGCTTTACATCACTCTACACCTTATTATCCACAAGGGAATGGGCTAGAAGAATCATCAAATAAAATTTTAATCAAATTCATCAAGAAGGTGTTAATGGATCATAAAATAAATTGGGATAGTCATTTGAAATATGTAGTATGGGTAAACATAGTTTCACCTAAAAGGTCTACTGGTAAATCTCATTTTTAATCTTTTTTATGGAATAAAATCCATTTTCCATACTCAGTTAGCATTTCCAGTCATGAAATTTTTGTATAATTCATATGAAGAGACTGGTGATTTTTCAAGAAGAATAAATCAAATTATTGAGTTGAATCAGGATAGAGATGAAGTGCAACACAAACTTCTACAATATTAGGACAAGATGAAAAGTTTGTTTGACAGAAAATATCGAGAGAGGAATTTCAAACAAGGTGACTTAGTTCTCAGATGGGATGCAAGAAGAGAAGAAAAAGGAAAGCATGGAAAGTTTGACAATCTTTGGTTGGGACCTTTCATCATTGCAGAAGTCAAAGGCAATAATACCTTCATTCTTTCGAATTTGGAAGGAGAATATTTCTTCTTGCCATTCATTGTCAATATTTAAAACATTGCATCCAATACAAAGTAAGTTTTCATCACCAACATTGTATATGTCAGTTTTATTTAAATTTCTAGAGCAAGTGTGATTTTTCACAGCAAAGACTCCATAGCCCAAGGAGAAGGCACATGGATTTGCAGGTTCTCTGCATCATGTAGGGCGAAGCAGTCCCCAGATGGAGCCGATATTGTAACTTAATTTTACCTTCATTTGATCTTTTTAAATGCGTAAGTTTCTTTCAAAAATTAAATTAGAATTTATTTTTTGCACTTTGTAATAAGTGAGAAATTCCAAATGTCGCTTTTAAAATTTGAATTTTCATGAAAAATTGATTTAAATGGTTATTTTATATAAATAATAAATTGTTGTCGAAGGAGACAAACAACATGCACTTTCCAAAGGCCGATATTGTGCATGTTTGGATCAACGACTAGCAAGTGATTGTGGGACCCCCTGCACTCCCGACGGATAACGAAGGCTGCGAGGGTCCGCAAACTTGTTTTCCCTTTACCACTTCTTTTGATGTGGCACGCTCCCAATTATTGTGGGACCCCCTCCATATTAAACCACTTACCACCTACCTACCCCCCCACAAACTGCTTCCGCTCGCTGCCAACAACTCTTCCAACACTTCTGCAAATCTAGCACACCACTATTGCCTCTGATAAAATAACCATCACCAAACCTTTTGATACCTTATAAGATTTATCTTTTAAGCTATTTAATGCTCTCGCCAATGTTCCAACTAATAAATCTTGACGCACCAATAACGATAATTTGAACTAAACCATTGAAATTCATTCCAAATTTAAATCTTGGTTATCGCTCCATTTATATCCTTTCACTATTCTTTCCCAAAGAGATCTGACAAACCAAACAATGACCAGTTGCAGCAATACTTTTTGTTATCAACCATCAATTCGAGCGAGTAATTTCCTAAGTTATCCTATGTTCTATTAACTTCTTGAATTCACTAGTCCAAAGAGAAAATCCAAAATAGTTGTAGAGAGTCCAACCTTACCCCATGTGATTAACCTGGGTGAACTCCCTTTGATCGATACACAATATAAAATTATTGAAACCTAATGTGAATTCGATCTCTCTGAACACCATAATTGGGCATATCAAAAAATTGAGGATTCTAGTGATGAATTTTTCTTCTAGGAGTCAATGTTGCCCCAATTTTGTTTTCCCCAAACCTATCACTTTACCGAATTCGTCACCTGGTGTGAGAGTCGTTACTTACCAAGCCAAAGAGCCATATTGGCCAGAAATAATGAAATTTTGTTCTCAATAACCCCTTAATATATTTGTTACGCATTGCAGATCAATCCCGAAGGCCCCCTTCATCCTTTTTCGATTGATTCCCTCATGGAAATTTACTAGAAGCTTACCTTACAGCAACGAGCCCACATTTTTTAGTATTTTCTACCTTAAAAAAAATAATTACCAAGAACGAATCCACCATATTCTTTTACAATTTTTCCAGAGATTTCTAGGCAAGTTATTTCTATGGTTTCTTGTCTTTTAGGGTATCAAACTGATCAGTGGGTAGATGAAGTCATCCTTGGATTTATGTGAGCATTTTCATTTGGTAAGAAACCCTCATTTATTTTTAATTTTATTCAATTTTTATCAGATGTTATCCATGACCAATTCCTAAAATTTAGTGTTGAAGGGTCTTTCAAACATAATTTGTTCTACTCTATATGTTTTTTTATCATCATTCAAATAGGTTTAAATTTCCATTACATAAGTTGGATTCACAGGGAAGACCATAATCAGTCATCCAATGGACCTCTTTAGTTAGGAAAAACAAAAAGGAATACTCTTCTAGTGATTTGTTAATCTGTTTTTTCATATGTCATTATATATTTTGAGCAGTGATGTAGTTCCTAGGATCTCCATAGAAATCAAAAGAATTTTACATCTCAGTGAACAATCTAAGGTTGGAGATTGGTATCTCTATCAAAATATTACTGAAATCAGAGTTTATGGATGTGAACTTCCTCCTTATAAACTACCAATTTTCTTGCATATGAGGATTTTTTCTTTAGAATTCATAGGCAGAGGATGAATATGGATGAAACCCATTTTGTGTTAAGGAAAAAAAAAACTCATTTCAAGTTAAAAGCACATATTGGTCCATTTGTTGTTAACACCAAAGAAATAGAGGAGGAAGTGGGCAGTCTACTCAAACATATAAAATTAAGACTCACCTTCAGTTGGCCTTATGACCCATTGGGAATAATTTCAAAGATAATATTTGGGAAAAATTCAATGCCTTATGTTCATATAACAAAGCCAAAGATTGATGAGTTTGCAAATTGAGAAAAATGGGAAGAGCACACTGCAAGAAACTGAAGAACAAACTTCGACTTAGACAACACTGGAAACTCCAATGTTAAAAGAAAAGGAATTGAAAATACGAAGAGAAAGTGTGTCACCTACAAGTTCTAGACTTAAAGCAGTTGGTTTCAAAGTTTTCAAAAGGAGGAAGTCAATGAATATAGAAGAGGATTCATCAAAGGGAAGAAATTCATAAGAACACACTACATTAGTATTATCAAGTGATCATGTATTTTATTTTCGAAAAAAATGAAGAAACAACCATTAATTCTCCAACTTGTCATGTTTTCCATCTGTAGGACAACAACGTATATTTTCCAGATTTAGAGAGAGTAATAAAAAGAATGAGGCATTGAAAACTTCCACCTATACTGAATTTTGGAAATAGTCATCCACCCCTCAACACAGGCTCTTATCTACACTAGACCCTGATAGAGGGCAGTTACAGCTGGCATTCCTCGAGCCAAAAGTACTAGTTCCTAAAAGTGCAGATGACTATAAGGCTTAGTTGTTTTCTTTTGGTACTAAGAAGATACACCCAATATATTAGATCGATCTCCACAAAGAGGCAGGTGAGATGATTGATTCCTCACTAACAAGTTGAGATATGGAAGCTTCTAAATTGCAAGCATCTTTAAATAATATTCATTCATAGCTCAAGTTAGAAAGAATGTCTTCCTTGGCCAAGGATACCAGAATAAAAGAGATGGAAGCTCTGGTGATAAATCTAGGGTTGGATCCTAATGATGTCAATGTTGCTAAAGAAATAATCAAGAGGAGAAATTTAGATATACAAACACTCAAAAAGCAGCTGAAATTACCTACAACATAGCATCCAAAAACTCAGGAAGTATGACATCTTGAGAAAGAGAAAGAAAACATGTTGAATATGATTGTGGAGAAGAACATCCAAGTACAAAAAATGGAGGTTGATATGGAAATCATGTTAAAATAAAAAGAACAATAGACAAGTGCAGGGACCTATATATTATAGACAGAGATAGCCAACGAGAAAGCAATAGAAGGATTAGCAAAGGCCATGGGAGATTTATCCCTCAGAAATGTGGAAATAGAAAAGTTGAAACCAACAACGTAGAGGATGGAAGAGAATAAAATCTGAAATATAGAAAAATTTCAAGCTAAACAAGCAACTTAAAAAGTATGCAGATGAAAAACTCACAACAAAGACATTATCTGAAGCAAAGAAAAAGATTTGGGTCGATATCAATTCAACCATGTCAGAGCTCTAGACATCTATCGAGATTATCTTTGAACAAGAAGAACTAGTAAAAAGAGCAAAATCATCCATACTAGAAATTAAAGAAGACTTAGATCATGAATTAGGGGAGGCAACAATGATTATCAAAGCGTTGATTTCAAATACCAAGGATGAATTGGAAGACTTAGGAATTGAAGATAGGACCGACACGATCCTAGAAGTCAGAAATTTTTTTGACTAAAAGAAATTTAATGTTTCAATTAGAAAATAAATGTCAAAACTTAGAAGTGTGGATAAATAAATTTCATAGAAAATATGTCATCCTACAACAAAAGGGACTTCCACCTCTAAGAGATTCTAGTGGCCAATTTACTCTACTAGAAAATTACCACCATAGATTACATGAAATAACAGTAGACAAGTCAAAATTTGCTAAAGTACCCCAGCCAAATTCTTTCTCAATCAAGATTTTCATTTAGCCAACAAGCAAACACAAAGGGAATCATAACTGGTAAGGCTTTTATAGAAGGTCTAGAATATGAATTATTTATTCAGCATGAAATTCAACATTTATTTATTACTAGACTTACTTTTTAAAAGTACACAAAGGTGGATGAATCATAAAAAAATGTAGTTAAATTCTCAATTCCAGGTGATGAAATATGGGACAAGTTACTTGTCCTTATTGAGTAAACTAAATGCGGCATTTTAGAGAAGAAACAAAGGAAAACAGGAGTTGAATACATATTTTCAGGTGTGAATATAGAAAAAGAAGGAGCATAAATAGAAGAAATAGGATTTTAGGTAGCAGTTATAAACAACACCCTCGAATAGAGTGTTGATTATGAAAATCGGTGTCAAAAATTCTATTTTTATATTGTATTAGTGTGATATATCCAAATCATTTCGGATAAGATTTTATTTTGTAAAGGATTCTATTAGAGTATATATTTTTGAATTACATTCTATAAGTATTTTGTAATTTGAAGTAAGAAGGGTTGAACCCTTGTGATAATCCAGATACATTATTGTACTATTCTAAAAGTTTTTGAAGATAATCAAAGGATTTTGACTTTAGCCTTAATGACATGTGTGTATATGTGAATTTTTCTGGTATATTCATCCTTGTTTTTCATCATATATTCAAGGTAACATAAGAGTTAGGGTAAGGCTAATTCAAGTATTAACTTCCCTGACAGCCCACTCCAAAGTTATCATCATTATGGAGATTAGCTAATTGAACAGTTTGTTTGAATTAATTCCTCTTCACCTTTAAATTGTTGCTTTATGTCATCTCTTGAATATATATTTGTTTGGATGTAGAATTCTTCTGCATGCATCTACTATATCTGGTGAATTAAGTATTGAGTATGAATGTTTAATTTTCATATATCTTCTCCCTTTTCTACTTTCAAAATCAATTCAAATATTTTATGATGTTATGAATGAAAATCATCCCTTTGAACTTCTTAGAAATATTTGGATTATACATGTGTTAATGGTTTAATGCATTGGTCATCCAATTAAATTAAAACCCTTACTTATATGCTTTGGTAGAATTCTCGAGCCTAAAACTATCTAAAAAGATACAACAAGTGGACCCAGAAAACTGTCATTGTCCCTGTGACTTTCACTCTTAGTTGTAGCTCTATCAGATATGTTAGTTCCTTGCATAACCTGCAAATTTTAAAAACTCTTGTCCTTATAAGGGAGATATCCCCCACTTGAACTTATGAAACTCAAATCTAAGAAGAATTGGCAAGTTTCCTTCAACTAAGTACTAAGTTTTTGCTTCTTCATTTTCACCTGGTTCAAGATTCATTCCTTCTTATGCATCATTGTTTGGTGCAAGTGCTTGAGTTAACATGTTGGTTGTGTAATCTTGCAGAAGACTACCCATTCCCCCAAATCCTTAGGAATTTTCATAGCCACTGCTAAACTTCATCATCCTTTGCTCACAGAGTCGACACACACTCTCGATAATGGATGTATCTTGAGGACTCAATGGCCAATACCCCTTCCATTCATTCCCCTTTCTCTTTCTCGGCCCACCATAACTTCTTCATAGCTATGACTAGACATTCGAGCATTTCGAACGTGTAAAGTACACTAACTAATCCAATTCCAATCATGTTATCAAGCTTCAATCACCATAAAATATCTTCTATTGTGAATTTGAGACACTCGAATGAGGTCATCTTCCATGGGTTTTCCAGATGTTCTTCAATGATGCATACTTTTCTAGAAACATAACAAATATAGTACTTGTGAAAGCATCATATGCCAATTACGAGAACAACTATTATTGGAATAGTCAGTGCAACAATCAGCAAAGTCAAATCCGAGCTAACACAGGAGTTCCATTTGGCTACTCTTGATTTTAGGGGTTAAGGAGGGAAAGGACTAAGTTTCCTTCCTTAGGAACTAACTAAGGGGAGGGTTATGGGGCATGAGTCGAGCCATATTGTCCCATCATTTTACGGCTTGAATGAACTTGGGGGATGCTTTTGGTTTTCTGAGGTCGGGAGTAACCTTAATGTTGGGGGATATAAGTCTACCTTTCCTTTGGAGATGTTGAGGTCTCTATGGAAGGGATATGATTGGAATTCGATTTGTCATAGAATCTTTGCTATACTCATTCTTTAATAAGATTGAGAAACATGGGAAATTGTAACAATTTTATGCATGCCCTTCTATATTTATTCGAGTAAAATCTATTTTCTACTCCTCTCATACATTATGCACACTGACAACTAAAATGATTCGCTCTTCTAGAAACACTCAAACAAGGATTTTACTACACTCTCAACTATAATAAAAAAACCAAGAAATTGGTACTGAAAAATAGTCATGAAATCATCTCTACCTTACTTACCTCGCTTGAAAAATTCATTATCAGATGATCACTGAGCACCAATAGTTGCATAGGTAGAAATAGATCCACCAGTAGACTATATAGGGAAAGTCCTATTATATTTGGAAAAACAAAAGAAGCATCACTAAGTTTGTGCTTTTGAAAATTTGTGGATTTGAATAAATGGGTAAGTTGTGAGTTCGAACCATTTGGATTTATTTAAAACAAAATCCCTACAATTTTTGGCACAACACAAACATCGCAAGTTCTAGAGGCAGGTTCCACCAGTTCGTGATCAATGAATACCCTAACAAAATGAAGATTCTAGTAGAAGTGGTATGGGCTTAATTATGTGAGGTTGTGGCTTTTACCAGTCCAATTTGACACAGATACTATGGGCGAGCAGTTGTTTTCCCAAATATAGACATATTAGCATGATGCAATGTTAAATGGCATGGTTCAGGCTTCCATGCTATGTTATGGAGATGGAGTGGTGAGGTAATGGCCCTCATGCGAGGGTCCACATGGTCCATCGAATCATTTTAATATTGTTTTTTGATTCCATGCATTATATTAAAAAATCACTTTGCGGACGATCATCGAGCTAGCCTTTCTTATCACAATCATGTCAATTAGAATGGAAAAAAAGCCTCACGGGGCCAACAAAAGAGATCTAGTTCATGGCGAGACTATCTAAGTTCATAGCTTGCCTCTAGCTACTAAACTATATCATTCGACCAAGTAAGAGCTTATTTATTGCGTTGATTGTACGAAACATTAGTTGTTGTAGTATTTTGTTTTTTTCTACTTTTTTCCTATAATTCTATTAAGGTGACTATTAAACATGAAAATATATAATTGATAAAACAATTATAAGTCCTAATCTTGTGAATATGGGATGTAAATCTCCTTAGAATGATTTGTGTTATGCCCAACAAGATTATAAATATGCACACTACACATAGTTGGGAGTTCCTCCAGCTAAATCCTTCATCTCCTAATGGGCTACTTAGTAGGGGTGGGACAAGAGACGCTAATGCTGCCAGTGTTATAGAAATATGGAAGTTGTGGGACGAATTCCCTTCTAAATTATTCAATTCAATATATTTGGTTATTATAACAACATTTAAGCTCTGAGGTAGTATCTGATGTGTTTGAGCATATACTTATATATGTTACATGAATACATCGTGAATCCCAATGTTTCAATGACAACCACATGGGACCTATACCATCCCATTGGAAAGGAATTTGTTGAGAAGAGGAGTTATTTAATTCATCAAACTGCAACAAATTTATTGTGTCTTATCCATCTCATTTTCCATTAATGTTTTATTCCTTGGAGACGTACATACAACACATCCCTATTGAGATCAAAGGTTGAATTTGATTGGAAGATCCTATCTTTAAGAGAAATATGCTTGTTCAATTGATATTTGCCATTTACAAAAGCTTTAATTGGGTTATGTTCAAATATTTTCCAACAAGTAGTACTTCAAGTCTCTATTAGACTGAATTTTAGTTAGCTTTGATTTTTTTGAATTGCACAAATTGAACTCTTCAAAAAATACATTCTAGACAAGATGTACAATTGGCCTTACCCATTAAGCCTCAACATGATTCACATGGCCTTTTTCTCTATATTGGAATTTGCATTGGTCTTCCTATTTAGATTTATGGAGCATGTGGGCATGACCCAGAAAATTGATGTTTCTTCAGTGTTACCCATCAGTGAAATCTAATGTTTGAGAGTATGGCTATCAAATTCAACATGTCTATTTATTTGTTTCTTTTATATAGATTCCCAAATCCCTCATGTCTACTGCAATGAATTCCATTAGAGTTTTGTAAATATATTTAGGTGTTTCCATTGCAGAATATTGGGAAGCCCAATTCAATGTTAGGTGTGCCATGTTGAAATTTGGTGTTATGGATTTTGAGGCAACATGATTAGTCTTGCTTCAAATTCTTCTGACTATTAAGGGGTTTAGTCTAATCCAATAAATCTAGAAGCCTATTTTTCATTTTATCTAGATATGAGGCTCTCTAGTGTCAATTGTGCATGTGCATTTCTGCTAAACTTGGCAGTTTTTCTTTTGGTTGGTAAGACATCTACCCTTACATTGAACATTGTAGGTGTTGTCAAAGATTGGCTCCTAATTTCCTTATCATGGTTTGTTATAAAGGACAGAGTGACTAATATTAATTTGTTACGGTATGGCTTGGCTTTCTTAACTAAAACAAGAATGATGCCAATGTCTAGATTACCCAAGAAGGGTTGTTGATATTTCTCTCATAGGTATATTTGCATGTACCAATGTGATGTAGTTTGACTTTTCATTTATCTTGTGAAAGTGGTTCAGGGATGCACCATAAAGAGTGAACTTTCATGTGGTACAAGTAGTACAAACCATAACAAAAATGAAACCTCGATGGATAGCAACCTTGACAGTGGGTCAATTATTCTTTGTGGAAACCAAACCCTTTATCATAGGATTAATAATAAAAAAATATTCATTTTTTAGTGATCATTCTATCCATTTTTTCCTAATCCTATTTTGCTCCAATGATTGATCTTAGGAATTTCCCATGCTTGGAAAATAACTGGATATCTTTAACATTAGCTAGTTCGAAACGTCGACCAAATAATACTTATGTGATTAGTCCGAAAGACATGCTTACTACATTATGGATCACAAAAGCCTAAGATCTAATATCTCTAACATACTAAGATTATTGAACCATTTGGTGGCAGTGATTCTATCAACTAATTATCTTCAACTAAATTCATATTGTCAATTTGTTAATTGTACAAAAAAAAAATTGAAGCTTTTCTTTATACTAAAATCATAGCTAAAATTTAGTTAGTTTAATATTAAATCAAAATCCCTTATTTATTACTTCATTGCTCTTTTTGGGGAATTATTTTATATATTTCTCGTTTTTTTGCAACTTGCATGGTTTAGTAATAGGAGAAACATGGAATTGGGTAGCGATTATGATACAGATGCGTAGTTGCGTGTTTTTTATGCTACATCCAAAGAGACTGTATTTTCCCTTGTAGCATATGCTTTGAAATTTTCATTTTTGGAATATTTTTATTATTTCAAATACGAAAATATTCGTTCAGTTTTCCTGCTGAGGAAATGAAATTTTGAATGTTCAATAACACTTGCTTTTCAAAATTCCTATTGATTGCTTCATATTTCATATTGTTCATGTCAATGATGCCTAGTGTATACCATGTCAATTTACTCACATGCAAAATTTCATCTCCAGATGTCAATTAGAGCTACGAAGAGCTAATAGGAATGTTTCCTTCGGGACCTTATGATGTTGATGGGCTTGGTGGAGGGGAGAGAAATTGTGTATATATCATAAGAATCCATTTTGGTCCATGAGATCAATATATTCCCATCGAATTACTTTGGCCTTACATTCAAGAATTTGTACAAAGGGAAATAGGTCACAAGCTGAACATGTCCAAAGTACTTGGAATCAAATGGGTAAAGTTGATCTAGCTTGGCCTTATCTTATTCATGGACACTATGTGGATGCAAGTGATAGTGAAAAACTATTGTTAGGATATTTGAATGTTCCAATGGTTTTGATTGGCCATTCCCTTGGGAGAAATAAACTTGACCATATTTTTAACCAAGGAAGGTAGTCAAAAGAGGACATCAGCCATTGTGACTAAATGAATTGAACTTTCAACCCATGCATTATATGAGAAGAGAGAGTCCATCCTTAACTTCAACTCATCATTCTTTATTTCCTTGTCACTCTTGGTATGGTGTTTAGTTTAATACTTAGGCCCTTGTGATGTGAAGTAATCTGATGTAAATCATTGTAGGCATTGTGTTTGTACAATCATCTTGATTTGGGTTATCATGGGCCTGAATATATATATATATATATATATGTGTGTGTGTGTGTGGTGTGTGTTGTGTGTGTGTGTGTGTGTATGTGTATGTGTATGTGTTGTGTATGTGTATGTGTATGTGTATGTGTATATATGTTACAACACACACACACACACACACACACACACACATATATATATATAGTCTAGATCAATCTACTCCCCCGCTTAAAGATTGGAGGCTTGGTCTAGTCATTTTCTAACTTAGAGTTGTTGACAACACATTAATCGCTATTGTTCAGATTGTTGAGGGTAACATATCATCCTTGTTACCATTTCCACATGTACCCTATCAAAGGTCAAATGATATTATTTTGGTGGATGTTGTAACTTTAAGTCTCCAAGGATTGATTTAAATTTTGAAATCTTGTCATTCTATGATCAACATCTTACAAAATCCTTTTGTAAGAAAGAAATATTTCAAAAATGGATTGTTCTAGAGAAATTCGCAAACTCGAATTTTCTTCTTAACAAGGTGGTCACCTGAGAATTTAAATGGCACAATTAGCATATTTTAGTGCCAATTTAGAAATTAGTTGTATCTTCCCCAACACATGTTTTTCCATTTTTCAATTTGTTCGACCACCTTTACCTTAACCACTTACACTCACTAGCGGGGACTTGCATCTTTGTAGCTTCACTTGTTTATATATATTATTCAGCGTCTGATTAAAAAAAATATTATTTATAATAATTTGTTTACAAAAATAAGTTTCCATTTCTATTAAATATATTTTTATTTTGGAATATTAATGTATTTATTTAAAAACACGAACATAAGGCATTATATATTAAAATAATCATAGAAACTAAAAGACTGAGATGTATATTGAAACCCAAGCCAAATATTTTAGAAAAACAAATTATAATATCATAATACAAAATAAACAAGGACATTATAGGAATTAAGTAGAGGGATTAGAATCAATGGTAGAAACCTTAATTGGGTCCTAATTGTTGTTGGGATTACTGTTAGTCAGAGGAGGAATGCCCAATTATTCCTCAATGCGATCCAAATGTTGTTCCAAGCCCTTAAGATGTCAGTGGAGGCATTCCAAAGAATGAAGGATGTCATCATTGTGCTCAAATTGATCCATCAAAATGTGTCCCAGGGGAAACTTCAAGTGCTAGTATAAGTTTATGGTACATATGTATTGGTTGAAGTGGCCTTGCGTGTGTCGTACGTCCAATACACAATTAGTCATCTTAGCAAGAATCTCAATATCTGAGAGTGTCGCATTGAGGCTCCTTCACATTCTAAGCAAATGATTTCTTCCTGAATGGGGTTAGGAGTGAGATCTTGGAATCTAGCAGTTGTTTCTTCCAGGCATTGGTGGGTACGGGAGTGACCCTGAGAGCTTTCTCTTGATAATACACCACCCTCAGAAGACACATGCTCATTTTAGAGGCATGGGGAAAATAGCAATAAGAATACATAACCCAAAGGTCAGAGGCAAAGGAGCGAAGGTAGGTTGCCAAGAAAGAAGGGCCATGTGAGGAGGGGTCAAGAGAAGATGGAAAGAGACCAAATACAACCACAAAATCAAGAAAGAAGGAGCGGACATACGATAATAGAGATTGTGAGTTAAAGAGAAAGACGAAAGGCCAAGGGTGACCATAGTGGTACACCTGTGGATGTGTGAGAGTAACAAGGGTGAGTTAGAAAAGGCATACATGATTGCAGTAGAAAATAAGATATAATATTAGGTCTGTATACTACTAGGGTAACCCCTTATTGTTATTAGTACAACCCCCTTATTATATGTTTATGCCCATGTAGTCCCATATTTTTATTATTGTGACCCATAGAAGCCCACTATTATTATTGTGCCCTTACATTATTATTGTTATGTCGAATCTAATTATATTATGACCCCTTATACTCTTATATATAGAAAGGAGGTCTTTTCATTTGTATCATCAAAGAATTGCTCATTTGTGTAATTTAAAGCAGCTTGCCCCCTCGAAGAGCTAAATTATAAGTCATTGATCTATCTTTTCTATATTTTTGTGAGCTAGTTTCATAACATTTGATATCAGAGCTTTGGATTCTAGGGTTTCGTTGCTCCAAACATGTCATCATGGAATTTTCACCATAACTTCTTTTCTGTGACGTTTCAGAAAATAAAATAAAAAACCTATTTGAGATTAAATCGCGTTGAACTTCGAATCCAAATTTTAGATCTTGTCTCGCTATATTTTCAGAGATATGACCTGAGAAAGATAGGGTTTTTGCAAGCTCCATAATTTCATCTAAAACAAGTCATCAAGGAATTTTCTCTATAACACTTTTGCTACTAAGTTTCAGAAGCTAAAAAAACACCCATTTAAGAAGAAAGCGGTCTGAACCTCGGCTCTGAATTCCAGATCTTGTCTTGCTATATTTTTGGAGATATAATCTAAGGAAGTTAGGGTTGTTGTAGACCCCTGAATTACATTCCAAATAGGTCACCTTGGGAAAATCGTCATAACTTTCTCTTTGGCCCTCAAATTGAAATTTCATAAGTTATAGAAAGAGGACGTATTGTGTTTTGTTTGGGTATAATTTTGAGAACCTAAGGTTGAAACAATGACACGTGGAACTTCATATAAGTTAACTCTATTGAACTAGTCTATAATTAGGTCATTGCGTGAGTTTGGGAATAAATATTTCTTTGAGAATCCAACTGCGATCAGACTTGCGGAGTTAGAAAGAGGACTCAGAGGGCTAGTACAGGCCAAAATTTAATAACTTAAAGATACAAAATTACAGGGTTATAGTCATTCCAAGATCAAGCTCCTAAAATCAAGAAAAATCGAGATGAGGAAGTTTGATGGCAAGGATCTGGTAAATTATATACTCCAGATGGAGCAATATTTTGATCTACATGGTGTACCACTATTACAAAAGGTACGTATTGCATCTTATTATTTAGAACCAAATCATATTTTATGGTATAAAGGGATTTGTTCTTGTAAAGCACTTGTCACTTGGTCAATTTTCACGGAAGAAATGATAGCACATTATGAGGATACAAAGAGTAACACCTTTTGTAGTGAATTGATAAATCTCGAACAAAAGGGTTCAATGGTAGAGCACATTGAGGACTTTCAAAAATTGAATATAAGGGTAAATGATATTCCAGAGAAGAAAAGGATTGATGTATTCATAGGGACTTTAAAGGATAACATTCAACATGAGGTTCGTACTTGGGAACCTGATTCATTGGAGAATGCATACAAATTGACAAGAAAAATTGGAAGCGGAATTATCGAAACAAGTAATCCCACCACTCACGGCTATAATTATGGAAGTGTTTTTTCTCCTAGCCTTCCACAACCTAAAAGGTTGTTTACATGACAACAATTGGAAGAAAAAAAAGAGAAAAATGGCTTTGTTACAATCGTGATATCAAATACATTAAAGGTCATAAGTGTGCTAACAAGAAATTATTTTACATAGATTATGAAGAGGATCAAGAAAAGGATCAAGAAACATCAAAAGAAGAGGATAGACACGAGGACCCAACCCCAGAGAAAGAAGAAATGAATCCGACCATATCTTGTAAAGCATTAGCAAGAATTACCATTCCTTAAACTCGCAAGATAGAAGGACATA
The DNA here is from genome assembly GCA_000404065.3 of Pinus taeda. Lineage (NCBI taxonomy): Eukaryota > Viridiplantae > Streptophyta > Pinopsida > Pinales > Pinaceae > Pinus > Pinus taeda. The sequence goes on from APFE030724729.1 coordinate 32,951, forward strand.
TCAAGAATAAAAAGGTTCAGGAAGTGAAAGATCACATCGAGAAAGAAGAAATGAATCCAACCATATCTTGTAATACATTGGCCAGAATTACCACTCAAACTATCAATATAGAAGGACACATCAAGAAGAAAAATGTTCAAGAAGTGAAAGATCACATCGAGCATCAAGAAATGAATCCAACCATATCTTGTAATGCATTGGAAGAAATTACAACTCCTCAAACTCTCAAGATAGAAGGACATATCAAGAAGAAAAAGATTCAAGCAGTCAAAGATCACATTGAGCATCAGCAACAAGTTCTCCAACTTTTAAAGGATAATGCCGCTTTGGTGCATAATCAAATGAAACAACGGGTAGATCAACATCGTAGTGAAAGAAGTTTTGATGTAGGCGATTGGTTATTTTTACGGCTACATCTCAAGAAAGCTATTTATGAGAAGGAAATGTTCACAATACTACATGCACTTAAGAAATGGTGACCTTACCTAATGGGAAGACACTTCAAGGTAAAAATGGATCATGATAGTCTTAAATACTTTTAGAACAAAGATTATCTTTAGAAGAACAGAAAAAATGGGTCACAAATATGTTGGGTTATGACTTTGAAATCATCTACAAAAAAGGGAAGCAAAATATTGTTGGATATGCACTCTCAAGAAAAGATGAGGATGTGGAAGCATTGTTTTGTGTTATTTCTATTATCCAACCAGATTGGTTAAACAAAGGAAGGGATGAATGGAAGAAGGACGAAGAAGTGTGGCCACTCATTAAAAAATTGCAGAAGATCCCAGTTGAAACAATATTGCCAGAACTTGACAAGGAAGGAAAAATCATATTGGATCCTGGAGTAGTCACAGAAACAAGAACCCGACAACTAAGAAATCAATCAATTTCAGAGTATCTCATCAAGTGGAAGAACTTACCCACTAAATATTCCATGGGATGACAAGAATTTTATACAGAAGCATCAAGAACTACTCAAGCGTTGAGGATAACACTTTTTGAAGGAGAGGGGCATGTTAGGTCCCTATACTACTAGGGTAACTCTTTATTGTTATTAGTACAACCCCCTTATTATATTGTTGTGCCCATGTAGTCCCCATATTGTTATTATTGTGCCCCATAGAAGCCCACTATTGTTATTATTGTGCCCTTACATTATTATTGTTATGTCAGTTCTAATTATATTATGACCCCTTAGACTCCTATATATAGAAAGGAGATCTTGTCATTTGTATCATCCAAGAATTGTTCATTTGTGTAATTTAAAGGAGGTTTCCCCCTCAAAGAGGCTGAATTATAAGTCATTGATCTATTTTCTCTATCTTTTTGTGAGCTAGTTTCATAACATACAAAGTGTAACCTCCCTGGCCAAAAATATATGTAATAAAAGTAATAAAGGGAAAATAATAACCAAGGTCATGGGACACTTATTTTGAGCTGAGTGTTGGGAAAAACATAGTGATGGGGATCACTTTTGATTAATTAATGGCTATGGAACTTGGCAAAGGCAATAGCAAAGGCTTTGGAAAGGCATGGGGCATTTATTGGCATTTTATTTATGAAAATAATGGAAAATATGAGAAAAGGAAGGTGAAAGGTCACAGATTGCATGTGAGGAGGAAAGTGAAGGAAAATAATGGAAAATGAAGAAAATAAAGGCCACAATGATAAAAAGGCTTTTGAGGATCAGTTCATGGCTTTTTGTTAGTTGAACCTTTTATCAGTTCTATCTTGGAGCTCTCTCTTCTATTCTCTCTCTCTCTCATACTCTTGGACACTTAAATTTTTCTTTGAACACTCTTGGAGGAGTGTGCAATACTTGGGATTTGGAGCAAGGAGGAAAAGGAAAAATAGGAAAGTGCAAGAGGGCAGGAATATCAACAGCAATAATGGGTTTTTCTTGCAGGTACCAAAGTACATGTATGATTTCCTTGCTAGTTTTGGCATGCATGGCACATGCAGGCAATTTCTTGGTTATGATCTATCATTAGCATAGAGGGTTGCTTGGATTAATAGTGGTTTTTCCTAGCCTTTCCATTTCTTGGATAGCCATGGTGTTGTGGGTTTCTTTCCTTTTTCTAGTTGGTTCTCATGTTCCTTATGGTTGTGGGTTGAGTTACTTGTTCTTGGAGCCTTGGTTGGAAAAACCATCTGGAAGCCCTGTAACAGCTTGGGTTGAGTTACTAGTCCTGGAATACTTAGTTGGAAAAATGCTCTGAAGCCCTTGGTGGGTTTAGTTACTAGTCCTGGAAACCTTGGTTAGACAAACACTTTGGATCTTGACAATAGTTGTGAGTTGAGTTACTAGTCCTAGAAGCCTTGGTTGGAACAAGTTCTCTAGATCCCTAGACAGCTTGGGTAGAGACGAATTTAGTGATGGTTAATGATGTTTGACCTTGAGGTGGAATCACTGGTTGAGGGTTGAGGTAGTTTTACCTCTCGAAGCCCTAGTTTTTTTTATTTGTTTCATGAGATCCTACATTCATGCTTGGAATATGGTGCGGGGGTGATTGACTAAAAGAGAGATTTGATTTAGCCCAATCTATGGTTGGGTGGTATGTGGATGTCCCTGACTTGGTTGGATTTTCATATGTTAATAAGACCTCCTTTTCCTTTGGTATTTTGATGAGTAAATGTGCTTATCATTATGTGGCTTTAATAGTTGTTTCATCATTGATATATCTCTAGTTATTTGTTGGTTATAAGTATGTTTTATGATAGTCTTGATGAATGGATCTCATCATGTTTTGATTAGTAGATGAAATATTAATGAATGAATTACCTAAAAGATAAAAATGCAGGTATTGGGAGACATCAGTCCTCCTTGATGATTCTCAAATAAGTATGAGATCCCTATAGTCACATCTGTTGTTATGACCTGTAGATTTCATGTTTACGATATTTTTGACTAAATGCCTATCATGGTTAGTAGGGGTTAGACCAATTCGTTGTTCAAGTTTTTGCATTAGTAGCCTTGTTTCAATGTTATTTATCAATTATGGAAGTTTCATGAATTTCTGGGCAGTGGCCTCAGCCCTGACCCTGAAAAAGTGCCACATAATTCGGGATCACTAGCACAAAACTGCCTGAAAAGGGCCATAGTCGCATGGATGCCTTCTTGTGGGAGTGATTGTAGGGTCTCAGTCACATGCATGCCTTGTCATGGGAGTGACTGGGGGTCTAGTTCAACAAAACATCAATTTGTCTCAGGGGTTGGGCACTTGGAAGGGTTGGTTGTCTCCTAAAGCATTTGTAGCTCCTAAGGAAGCTTAGATTGGTCTTGTCTTGTCGGTCCCACTTCCTTAACTGTACTTGGGCAGTCGAATCATATCATAGTAACTCTTTATCACACATTTACTCCAGTGAATTGATTAGATTGTTTAAATGTTGGAGGAGGGTGTTATAGAGTGGTATTAGAACATGGTTCTATTCTCCTTGGGTGATTTTTGGTTCTCCTTTCTCTTTGGATGAATGTGTTTTCATGCGTACATGTCAGTTTCATATATGTTCATGATGCTAGTGTTATATGTGTCCGTTACGCATGCATGGTATTGGTCATTGTTGTCATTGTGATGTCATGCAGAAGATGATGATGTTGTTGTTAAGATGTGTTGTCATGAATGCATGTTGATTTTCTGTATTTTTATGCATGTGTGTCATCCATATGTTTGTTATGCATAATACATAGTTAGTGGTATATCTGTGGCATTATGCATGGTAGTTGGATGACGATTAAGATGATGTTTGTATACTGTGATGACTATGATTGTACATGTATTGTGCTAATATGGTTGTCCTTGCAGAAAAGAGATCCTCCAATCAACTACACTGAGGTACGTTGGCTTGTTTATATTTTGGTTTAGCTGACATGATATACCTTGCAAGAAGAGAAGATAAAATATGAGTAGTAAGATGGTAAACTAAAACTCACAAGATTCTCCCTATGTATTAAATGAGCAACATGGTAAGGGATATTCTACTAACATAGAAGACACTTTGAGAAGTTTGAAGGCAGAAATAAGGAGTTGAAAATAAGATAATGGCCGAATCATTCAATCACAAGAAAGTGTTACTAGGGCACATGAGAAACAGAAGAGGTCAATGCAGTGATTCTTAAGAGTTTATTAGATTTGCATAGATAAGGAGTGCTTAGAATCAGCCATGGGTAGGAGGATAGGACTAATGGATCATATGGTAGTAGGTCACATGGTGGAAACATGCTGGATAGAGATGACATGGTTAGAGATAAAAGATTCTTGGATTAATCTGATAGATGAGGCAGTGGACATGGGCTTTACTCTAGTTTTGGTTCAAATAGGTATCATGGTCATATTCGTTATCATCCTTACAAGAGGAGTGATAGGGGACATTTTCTAGATGAGTTCAAGAAAGAAAATCCACCTACATTTGATGGGGAAATGAAGAATTCACAAGATGCAGAAGCATGGTTTCTTGGGATGAATAAGTTCCTCAGATTGCACGATTACTCAGAGAACATGAAGGCCAAAATAACTTCATTCAGTCTTAAAGGTAAAGAAGACATCTGGTGGGAAGATGTAAAGAATGTTAGAGATATTCATGAAGAGGATTTGACTTGGAGTGAGTTCAAGAGACTTTTCAGGAAGTATCTATCAGAGAGATACTATGATGATAGGGAAAAACAATCTTATGAGATGAAGATGGGATCCATGACCGATGAGGAGTACACTAGCATATTCTTGGAGTTATTGAGGTATGTGTCTTATCTTAAGGAGGATAAGGCTAAGATTCAAATATTCATCAGTAGGTTTTTCATAGAATTCAAGGATAGGATTGAGTTTGATGAGCCTAAATAATTGGAGGAAGCCATCAGGAAGCTAAAGCATTGGTATGAGAAATCAATGCACATATATGAGACTAAGGAAGTTTGGAAAGGTAATGAGAAGAATAAAGGAAAATGGGATAAGAAGTGAACAAGACCTCAGGACACAGGTAACAAAGAGAATGCAATATCGCCTAAGAAGTTCAATGCATCTGACAGAGCATAGGGATTTCAATCTGAGGAGAAAAACAGGATGTTGGTAGGAATGCCTTGCAGTGTTAGACTTATGAAGGAGAGCATTACAGAAGATATTTTCCACATCATCAGGGTGGTAGGCCTCAGATCTACAATGCACATGAATCGTAGACAATGGGGGATGTTGGACAAAGTATTCCATGGATTTATGCAACACTGGATAACCGACAGGTGGATAGCTAGGCATCTATTATCGAGATGGATGATAAGCTTTGTGATCAATTTGTTTCTATTTTGATTGACCCTAGATCTAATTATATTTATGTAAATCCTAACCTGGTGGATAAGTGTGGTTTGAATAAATAAGTGCATGTAGAATCTTAGTTAGTGTAGTTGTCTATAGGTACAAAGAAGAGAGTTCATCATTGGGTAAGAGCTTGTGCATTCGAGTTGAATGGTATGCCAACCTCAACACATTTGAATGTACTATTGTTTGGATCATATAGTATGCTTTTGGGTATGGATTGGTTGTGTCTTCACAAGACTAAGGTGGACTGCTATGACAAAGCTATTGAATTCTTGAATGACAATAGAGAACATAGAATCTTGCAGGGTAAGAAGAAAGCTACATCAGTTAGAATGGTGACAACTATGCAAGAAAAACTTAATCGCAGAAAAGGGTGTGTGTATGATTTGCAGTACATATTTCCAATGATAAAGGTAAGGATGTTGAGGATGCAGAGGTATTGAGAAGGTACCCGGTTTTACATCAGTTTCAAGATTATTTCCCATAGATTTTTTAGAGTTTCCACCTCACGAGGAAGTGGACTATTCTATTGATTTGGTACCAGGTGCAATGCCAACATCAAAGGCACCATACAGGATGAGCACACTAGATTTAGTGGAGTTAAATTTGTAGTTGAAGGAAATGCTTGAAAAAGGATATATTAGGCCAAGTGTGATGCCTTAGAGTGCACTAGTATTGTTTGTGAAGAAGAGGGATGGTACTCTCAAGTTATGCATCGATTATAGGAATTTGAACAACGCGACCATTGAGAACGAGTATTAGTTGACGAGGATTGATGAATTGTTCGACTAGTTGAAGGGAGAAGCAGTGTTCTCGAAGATTCACTTGAGATTCATATATCATTAGGTACACATTAAATAAGAGGACATCTACAAAACTACATTCCTGACCAAGTATGGGAATTATGAGTTTGTTGTAGTTCGATTTGGTTTGACTAATGCTCCAACTACTTTTATGTGCTTGATGAATAATGTGTTGTGTCCTTATCTGCACAACTTTGTTATTATATTCATTGATGATATATTGGTATATTCTAAGAATTAGGAAGACCATGTCGAACACTTAGCAGCAGTGTTGGGATTATTGAGAGAGCATCATTTGTATGCTAAGCTTAGTAATTGTAGTTTCTTTTAGACATAGGTATGTTACTTTGGACATGTGGTTTCCAAGGAAGGCTTAACAATGGATTTGGAAAAGATAAAAGCTATTATGAAATGAGAAACTCCTAGAAATTTGGATGAGGTAAGATCATTCATCGGGTTAGCAGGTTATTATAAGAGGTTCATCAAAAAATTATCTTAGATTGGGTATCCTATTACATCATTGCAGAGGAAAGGTAATAAATTTGAATGGACAGAGGAATGTGCAACAAGTTTTGAGCAATTGAAGTAGTTGTTGACAAATTCTCCAGTATTAAAGATTGAAGATTCAGACAAAGAGATTGTGGTATGTATAGATGCTTGCAAGAGAGGACTTAG
>APFE030724738.1:5000-23043 GCA_000404065.3 Pinus taeda
ATTAGATTTTAGTTATTTTCTTCATTTTATTGTATATGACATTATGACATGATGAGATACATTATTATATTTTTTGTTGATATTTTGAGGCTGAGTTGGGACTCAGGAGTCAGGACTTACTATTCAGGACATGATTCAATGTTATGTGTGATTTTAGCACTAGAAATGATCTTAAACATCTTATATATTAGTTTTTTTATCATATTTATGTGTCAATGTATTTATTTTATGTTGTAGATGGTTTAGATATTAAAAAAATTGAAAAAAAATGAAAAAGAAATTAATATTTTTGTACCAAACGATTATTTCCAATTATTTCTCGATAATTACGATTTCTTTTCCGATTTTTTCCTTGCGCCGATATTATCCCGATAATGATTAATGCAACATTGAGTTGTATATCCTTAGTCATTTGAGTCAACCCCTTGATGAGATCCTTATCATTCTCATTTGCTTTCGCTTTGATCTTTCTTTAATCTCCATATTTTTCTTCAAAGGCGTCAATGATTGATTCCAGAGAAGCAAAACTATTAGCAAGTAATTCTATGAACCAATCCATTGCATTTCCATTCAATGAAAAGATGAAAAGTCTCATTTTAACATCCTCATGGTTAATATCAATGTTGCGAAAATCGCGATCGGGATTAAATTGGCAAGGGGAAAAAAATCGGAAAGAATCGTAAAAATCGGGAAAAATCATAAAATACAAAAATGTTCATTTTTTTCAATTTTTTAAATATCTAAAGCATCTACAACATAAAATAAATACATTGACACATAAATATGATAAAATAACTAATATATAAGATGTGTAATATCATTTCTAGTGCTACATCACACATAACAGTGAATCATGTCTTGAATAGTAAGTCCTAACTCTTGAGTCCCAACTCAGCCTCAAAATATCAACAAAAAATATAATAATGTATCTCATATCATGAGTCATAATGTCATATACAAATGAAATGAACCAAATAAGTAATACTATTGATTTTCTCTACCCCTCTTGCAAGAAAATGCAATAGCATACCCTTTCCCTCTAGATGTAGATGTCGGTGGAGTTGGTAGTGGACTGTGTTGTGCTCTAGAAGTTGAAGAACTAGGAGCTACAGGAGGTAGACCATGTCCTCTACTGGTGGCAGGGGTAGCTTGGGTAGGTGGTGTCACCTCCTCCTCCTGTTGCTCCTCCTCCTCCTCCTACTCCTCCCCCTCTACGCCTTCCACTACCTCCACTACCTCCTGCTCTAACCAATCATCGACAGATTCCATGAGAGGCCTCTCGGCCTCAACCCTCCATGCATCAGTGGCGTCAATCCCATCCAATAAGATGGCCTCCATATCAGGTATCCTCTCAAGTTGCCTCACCCATAATCGAAGATTGTAGTAGACGTAGACCATGTCATTAAGTCGCTGGGACTCCAACCTGTACAAAGATCATAAAATAATAATTATAAAAAAAATGTTATTTAATGAATTCAAAAAATTAATTGGAAATTTGGAATATTTCAAGTTTTAAGTTTAACTTGTTGCACTTCTGGTTGTGTATTTTTTCAAATACACTCCAAACTCCTCACATCTTGAGGAGTTACATGTTTGGCTGAGGATTCGAATGGCAAGCTTTCGCAGATGGGGTACTCTGGCACCATAGCGAGTCCACCATGCATCTACAACAAAATTACAAATAAGATAAACATAAGAAAAAAATGAATTTAAAAGTTGACACAAAGTATGAAGTTATGAACTTGAAGATAATAAAATTTGAAACAAACTAAAAAATACCTGGCATTTTAGTCTTCCTATCAACCACAACCATCTCAAAGCTAAATGTGCCACCTGCCATCCTATATATCTCCATTTCTTTGGAGATTTCTGCACGTTCTGCTGGAGATCACACCTTCCTCTGAACACAGGTTAAGAATCCATCCATGAGCTCAACATCAAATAAGAACCCACATGGGTAAGAAAATGCGGGGTTCAGGTATATCCCTACAATCGCTCATCAATCACTTCCCATAGGAGGAGTTGTTTCTAAAAGCCCTCATCTCCTTTATCATCATAGTAGGCTCGAATGGATTCTTTGGCCCTGTCCATGGCCTCATACAAATAGCCCATTGCAGGCTTCTCACTATGAAGTAATCAAAGAATCTTTACCAAAGGTTCAGTAATGTTGCACACCTCTTGGACTCTCGCCCAAAATTTTTCCTGGTATGAAACTAATATGCATATGGCCTCTCCCTCTAGTTTATGGCTAAAAGTCAAAGCACACCACTCATCTGAAAGAAACATTCTCTTCACATCCCACAGAGAATTCAAGGGGGATTGAAGAGATATGAAACTGGTGGAAAACTGTGTAATGGTGGGGCGCACCAACATCCTTGTTGTTGGTGAATTTTCTCATCAAGCTAAGTATTAGAATAATGCTATTTAGTGTTTAATGCTCATTCTTATTAGTTGTTTCTATTTTCATCTTTTTAGCAGTTTCTTAGAAGAAACTGGTTGTTTTTATTTCCTAATAGAAACTTGATGTTTCTATATTTGTAAATATCTTTGTATTACTTATTGAGCTTCATTTGCTCATGTAAATCAATTCAATTCATTCATTGATTATGGTATCAGAGGTCGGGTATTTTTTAGAAATAATTTTTTTCGCTTGAAAAATTTTGTGTTTCATTTCGTGCTCTATTCACCATTTGCTGCTACTGTTGTAGCCCGTGGACATATCTGCAGACGCCGAGAGGCTCTTTGTTTTTTGTGGACTGGGTCTGGACGCTGTACACCAAATCAAGTCCGGGAATCTGCGTGTTTTGGTTCGTACTGCCCACGGATCATTTATTTCCCGACTACTAAATCCCATTTCGTGTCATCAAAATTCACTCTCCGGATGAGAGTTGACGTGGCAGCAGAAGACGGGATTCTGGCAAGTTTCGCGTTCGACTTCTATGACGACTTCAACACCTTGCGGCCAATGTTCGATTCTCTGAAGCCGACAGGTTAAGGTCGATGTTGTTGTTGCTGCGACGACTGATCCATCCCCTGTGCGAAAGTCTTGCCTGAGTAAACCCATGGAAGATGTCGGATTTGGATTTTTAATTCCCGACCAATTTTTGTTTTGAGGGATTCAACGGTGTACGCAGGCAACATCGACGTTCTCGTGACATTAGCGAGGGTGACTTCATCTAAAACAGCGACTCATCCTCTCTTCTCGATAATTGTGAAGACCTCGTGACCCATTCAATGCCACCCATGGGAAAATCCGACAGCCCACAGCGTGTTGTTACTGTTGCTGTAGCAGGAGTCTGAGCAGCTGATAGACCACCGTCTGGCGGCATCCTTTGACCGATTTGGGTGTGTGGAAGAAATCGAACCCCCAACATGTCTCTTTGCATGTTTGGTAGCGGTGTTTCATTTGGCTGATCGACGTGGTATCCAGAAGATAAACCACTGAAGTAGTTTAAGCAGAGGCAAGGGGAAGGATAAGATCAGATCGGTTTCTCCGATTTCGGTTTTTTTTTAGAGGCCAATTTGATTTCGCAAGTGATCAGTTTTTGAAGGACAAAACCTAAGAAAATCAATTACAATGCAATAATGGCTTGCATTTGTCACTATTTGTAATTTCTCAGATTTTTGCCATTTTCTTACAACTCGATATTTGCTCGCTGTTCAGGTTAAAGTGAAGTCAAAACAGGACAAAGAGTACTTGGACGGTTTACCTCTACAAATCAATTTGGGTCACTTTGTGACAGTGGATCCCGACTGAGGGGTTACTAGCAGATTTTTTTTTTTTTTTTTTTTTTTTTTGTCCGGGTGGTCAGCGGAGTCTTGCTGAGGCAAAGGCCAGGGTACACAGGATTCTACATCTCCTAGTAGAGGATCATCTGTCAGATTCTGTCCGGATTAGCCAACATTTGCATTGAAATCCGTGCCAGACTCCTTCGTTGTTTTCTGTCTTTGGAAATGTGCAGATGGCCTCGCTAACCAACCTGATGTTGGAAGGCAGTCAGCACTTTAATGGCACCAATTATAACATTTGGAAACAGAGAATGTTGACCATTTTTGAATATAGGCGTCTTGACCAGCTTGTTTTGGGCAAAGAGCTCAGACCTGGTACAGTTGGTGCTGATCAAGATAAGTTTGATGACCGAAAACGAGAGGATGTTATGCTTCTTAAACTCTTTGTGACTGATGATCAGTTACCGCAGATTCCTTCCGGCAAGACAGTTGCCAAAATCTGGCAACATTTGAAGGAATTGCACGAGACACCCAACAAGAGCAGAGCTTTTTTTCTCAAAAATCAATTGTTCTCCATCATGATGGAAGAACATGTCTTTACAGGAACATCTTAACAAGATTAAAGACATTCGAGATCAGCTCGAAGCCATTAGTCTGACCATGGAGGAAGAAGATATGGTGGTCATCACTTTGAAAAATCTACCAAAACCTTATGAGCATTTCATAGAAACACTCAATGTTACCTCCACTAATGTTGATCTGAAGTTTCCAGAGTTATGCACCAAACTCATGTAGTAGGATCGTTGGAAACAACAGTTTGGTAGTAGTGCTTTATCAACCTCCTCAGAAAATGCTTTTGCTGCTAAATATTAGTCCTCTCAGTCGTTTCAGCAGAAAGGTTTTTCTCTGTTTTTTGATCCTGCTAGGAAGAAAAATGTGCAGTGTAATTACTATCACAAATTCGGCCACATGAAGAAAGATTGCAGATAGAGGATTGCTTCTGAACAGAAGAAACAAGGAGGGCCCCATCAGACAACGAATGTTGCAGAACATTCTGAGCAGACAAAATCTGCGTTTTACGCCTTTATGGCTAAAAGGTCTTCAGATCATGTCCCGTCTTCGGCCTGGTACGTTGACTCTGGTGCATCACGCCATTTCTCTCACAGGTGTGACTGGTTTATTGACTTCTCACCTTTCAGTGATTCAGTAGTATTCGGCAGAGGTGAAGAGTACACAGTAGTTGGCAGAGGTACAGTTCAGATCCAGTCTGGTGGCCGCACACTCATCTTCCTGAATGTGTACTATGTTCCTGGTATGGAAATTAATCTGCTGTCTGTCAACCAGATTATGAGGAACTCTCCTCAACTTGATGTAGTGTTCAGTGCGCACAAGTGCTCCATTATCGACAGGGACACTGGTCTTACGATTGTTGTTGGCCTAGAGGATCATGATCTATACAGGCTTCTTGACACTGGAGATTCTCTAGAAGTAGCTCTAGCAGCTCGTGTTTCTCCCATCAGCACTCTATGGCATCAATGATATGGGCATCTAAACATGCAGTGTCTCTCTCAACTCTCTGGGAAGGGACTTGTGTCAGGGTTACCTGATATTCAGACTCAGCAGTTGGGAGTATGCGGTGTCTGTCAAGTTGGCAAGCAACATCGGTCTTCATTCAAGGATGGAGAATCTTGGCGCGCATCTAAGGTAATCCAGTTAATTCATACTGATATTTGTGGTCCTATGCATACAGCTTCTATTACTGGTTGCAAATATTTTCTGCTTATTGTAGATGATTTCAGTAGAAAGATGTGGGTGTATTTTCTAAAATATAAATCTGATGTATTTAGTATCTTTCAGAAGTTTAAATTTTTAGTTGAAAAAGAGTTTGGCTGTAATATCATAACTCTTAGGACAGATAATGGGGGCGGGGGGGGGGAATTTTTTCTTCTGCTTTCTCCAACTTCTGTGATACTCATGGCATCAACCGTCACTTAACTACACCCTACACTCCTCAGCAGAACAGTGTTGTCAAACTCCGCAACCATACGGTTGTTGAAATGGCTCATTCCATGTTACAACACAGGAATGTTCCTAACAAATTTTGGGCTGAAGCAGTATTTACTGTTGTCTATCTTCTTAATCGATCACCTACTTAGGCTGTTAAAGGAAAAGCTCCCGAAGAGGTTTGGTCTGGCAGTAAGCCTAAGATTAGTCACCTCAAAGTATTGGGCTCAGTTGCATATGTTTGGATTCCAGCTGCTAAGCTCTCTTAGTTGGATTCCAAAAGCCAAAAACTCATGATGACAGGGTATAGTGATCATCACAAGGCCTATAGGTTGATAGATATAACCATTGGTTGTCTTAGCTTCAGTTGTGATGTAGTATTCGATGAAGACAGAGGATTCTTTCAGTCTCCTCCTGAGCAGAGTTTTGAGGATCATCCTCACAGTGTTCTTCTTCTGGTAGGTCCACCTGATGGGAGGGATGATGCGGCATCAGTATTTGATGATGCACTACCTGATCTTCCTCCGGAAAATAACCCTCCTCTCGCTGCTCCTATTGTTCCTGGGCCTTCTCCATCTGCTCCTGATATTGGTTCCTTTACTCTTCGGCCTAAATGGTGGGCTAAAACCATTAGTGATCTCCAAGATAATGAGCTCCTTGAAGGTAGAACTTCTAGACATAAGAGCAAACAATAGTCTACAATAAATTTTGCTCTTATGGATAACCTGCACAGTATTTTTGAGCCTCAAACCTATTCAAAGGCTAAGGGTACACCTGAGTGGGAACAGGCTATGGAAGTTGAATTCCAGAGTCTTTAGAAGAATCACATTTGGACCCTTTCTGATCTTCGTGCAGGGAAAAAGCCCATTAGCTGCCAATGGGTGTATAAAGTGAAATTCAAAGCAAACAGAACCCGACAAGTATAAAGCTCGCCTTGTTGCTCGAGGGTTCTCACAGAAGGAAGGCATTGACTATGAGGAGACCTTTGCTCCTACAACCAAGATGAGTACCATACGGCTTGTCCTTGCCGTAGCAGCTCAGTTCAATTGGAAAGTCTATCAGATGGATGTAAAGAGTGCTTTTCTGAATGGTGACTTACAGGAAGAAGTTAACATGACGCAACCTCCAGGATTCAAGGTTGCCGGTCAAGAACAGAAAGTCTGTAGATTAGTCAAAGCACTCTATGGTCTGAAACAAGATCCTCAGGCTTGTTACATGAAAATTGATCAGTACCTCACAGATCATGGTTTTTAGCGGAGTCCATCTAATGCAAAGCTGTATATCAAGCATAATGGTGATGATATTCTATTTGTGGTTGTCTATGTGGATGGCCTTATCATTATTGGCAGCTACACACATTTGATTCATGGGATCAAACAGGATTTGTGCAGCACTTTTGATATGATAGATTTAGGACTTCTTCATTGTTGTTTGGGGGTTGAAGTCTGGGAGACTGAGAACAACATCTTTCTCTCTTAGTCCAAGTATGCCAGAAATCTTGTGGACAGATTCAGAATGCAGGATTGCAAACCTGCCATGACTCCTAGGGAACTAGGGCTCAAACTTTCAACTCAATCATCCTCACCCCTTGTGGATGAAACTTTATTTAGGCAATTAGTGGGCAGCCTCATCTATGTTACTGCGACTAGGCCTGACATTAGTTTTGCAGTGAGCTACATTTCCTGCTTCATGTCAACTCCTAAGGCTAATCATTGGATAGCAGCGAAGCGTGTGCTGCGTTATGTGCGTGGCATTCCTGATTATGGACTTCTGTACACTTGAAGTTCTGATCCTATACTCGGTGGTTACACAGATTCTGACTGGGCCAATTCAGTTGATAACCGTAAATCTACAGCTGGGTATGTGTTTAATCTAGGATCCGGTGTTGTCACTTGGACTAGTAAGAAGCAGCAGGTAGTGGCTTTCTCCTCAACAGAAGCAGAGTATCGGGGAGCAATTAAGGCATCTTGTGAGGCAGTTTGTCTTCGACGTATGCTTGCGGATATGCATGTTTTCCAGACAAGTCCTACTCCTTTGTTCTGTGATAATCAGGGAGTGCTCAAACTTGCTAAGAATCCAGTCTTTCATGAACGAACAAAGCATGTAGAAACCCATTGTCACTACATTCGCCAGCTTGTTGAAGATGGATCTGTTCAGTTGTGATATGTTCCCACAACAGAGCAGCCCGCTGACATTTTCACTAAGCCTCTTGGTCCTAATAAGTTTGTAAAATTTAGAGGGTCTATTGGTGTTGTAAATAGATTAAGCATTAAGGGAGGGTATTATAATAATTCTATTTAGTATATAATGCTTACTCTTATTAGTTGTTTCTATTTTTATCTTTTTCGCAGTTTCTTAAAAGAAACTGGTTGTTTCTATTTCCTAATAGAAACTTGATGTTTCTATTTATGTAAATATCTCTGTATTACTTATTGAGCTTCATTTGCTCATGTAAATCAATTCAATTCATTCATTGATTACTAAGTACAAATGCATGATTATATATAAAATTTGTAATGCTTTTTTATGAGTCAACAATATCTTTGACAAGGGAAATTTTTCCTATATCCTCCAACATCAAATCAATACAATGTGTAGCACAAGGTGTCCAAAATAAAGTAGGATGCCTCTCCATAAGCATCTTGCCAGTGGCAACATAATTTGTAGCATTGTCCATTATGACTTGGACAACATGTTCTGCACCCACCTCCAAGATAAACACATCCAGCAAATCACATAATAATTTTGTATCTTTGATATGTGAAGGTGCATCAACAGATTTCATAAACATTGTCCCCTTGGGACAATTAACCAAGAAGTTTATAAGGGTTCTCCCCTTTTGGTCGATCCAACCTTCTGACATTACAGTGCATCTTGTTTGTGCCCATGATGCCCTAAACTCCAATCTTTTGGTGCAGTCAACTTTTTCATCTTGAAGAATGCGGCCTCTAGAGTTGTCATAAAAAGAGATTTTGTACCCTGGGCCAACAATTGCAATAGCATCAATAGTAGGTTGGAAAAATGGATCATTTCTTGCAACACTGAATGGAACATCACTCCAAAGGAGAAATTTGCCCAACAACTTGTCAGCTTGTTTTTTCTCCCTTTTTTAAGCATTGAAGTGATAGATAGTTGTGAACGAGTCGTGATTCTAGGAACAAAAATGATGAGGTAGTTACAAGGTTGGTTGTATACATTGATGTTGAAATAGAACCAGTGCCACTTCCATATTCACATCCTAACACACTCCCTGCTAGTTGCTTCTTTAGATCTGCTTTGGTCACTTTGTCTTGCTCTAATTCCTCTAATGATCTCATGGCTCTTCGGATGATTTCCACATTTGTATTAGTGCAAGGCCCTACATCACGTCCAGGTATTTGTGCAAGGGGATACTTCAATCTATAAACCCCCCAACATATGCTGCCCACACAACTTGCAAGACAAGTTTATTCTATCAAACCCTCTATCAGGTTCACCAAATTCCTACAGAGGGTCCAATTTCCTTGGCATGTTTGTAACTTGGTTGAGCTCTTGAGGTTTAATGTAAGATGAAGTTTGAAGTTGAACTTATCGCACAATAAGAATTGATAGTTAAAAAAATAAAAAATAAAAATTACATACATGACACAACACTGAATTTTTGACAAACAAAAAAAACCTCAACTCAATCCAACAATAATGGAAAAAATGCACATTCAAACCCAATAAAAAATGACGCAAAAAAATAGAGCTCAAAAAAAAAGTAAACTAATAAATCTAACAATCAAGTATTTGCATTTTTGACCAAAATGAATCCTCTCCACTCTATGCAACAAAAATGAAAAAAAAAACACCATCAAATTCACTCAAAAATCATTAATAATCAATGGGTTCTAGAAACCCAAGCAAAAACAAGAAAAAACCAAAACAAAATGGCCAAATTTGGTGCCCGTACTTGAAAACCACGGTTTGTTGAAGAAATTTGGTCCAAACATGAAGTTCTTTTGCTTGGGATGCTAAAATCCCCCATTTTTCTCCTCCTCTGCCCTAGTGGACACTTTCCTCTCTTCCTTAGCTTTCAAATAAGTCCGATGTCTGCTAAAAATGAGAAATAAAACTCATCAATTTGCTTATAAAATGTGTTGTCCCGGAGGGTCGCAATTTTTTCCATTCGAATCACGATTTTTTGGAGAAAATCGTGATTTTTTTAGCTATTTTTCGAAAAAAAAACTTTGTAAAAATCGGGCGATAATATCGGCTGAGTCAAAAAATTGTGATTAAATCGCGATTTTCGCAACACTAAATATTATAGCACCATTTGCTCACACAAAGATGGAAATTCCAAAGGTGAGTTTCAGTATTGATGGCATTGTCACCTAGAAAACTAGGCAACTCTTCAATAGCCTCAATGGTTTCATCCATAATGAAATTCGGATAGCCTGAAATGTTAGTAAAATTACAAGGGGCAAACAAAGAGCGAACAAATAATTCATAATGTCATGCTCACTTGACCCTAAAAGAGAAAATGGATTCCAGAGAGAGACTCTTGTCCAAGATTAGCAACAAATCTACAAGAAGCAAGCTTCAAGCAAAAATTCTTGCAGAAAATGAAATAAGTGGAGTCGCCACTTGAACAAGAATCTAACTCTAAAATCCAACATGCAAAAACCAAAAGTTAGTTGTATCTCCTCGGTACAATACTTGTCCCTTGCAACGACGCCAAAGATGTTGACCCTATCGTCTACGCTAACTTACAAGTCAGTGAGAAAAGTCTTCAACTCCACAAGGTGCGGTTGGTGGCAGGGAACTCAGAGAAGGGGTTGTCAAACTAATCCTGAATCTCTCTGTTTGAGCTATCTCCTAGGTTAGCAAAGGGGGGGTAGTCCCTAATGAAAATTTAAAAATAATGTGAGTTTCTAGGAGAATTGTTAGAGTTAAATAGATTGTCTCTTTAAGATTTATAAGAAAAAAATTAATATGAGCAATAACCATCATAAGATAAGCATGAAATACTTAAACAACCAGTGCCTTTCAAGTATTTGCTCTTTAAGAAATGAAATTGTATTTTGCTTAAAATAAAGTGAAATGCTTTCAAATGGAAAGCCAAAATAACTTTGAAAATTGAAAGAATAAATTGTTAGCACAAGATATTATAAATGCTTTGAAGATGAATAAGTCTACAAATCAAAGCATGGAAACTATCTTGCTCAGAAAGATACAAAAATAGCTCAAAAGTTAGACCAAGATGACAACATGCAATTAAGTTTGCAAGCCAAAATAATAGTACTTGAAAGTGAAATCAACCATTCATGACAATAAGCAATTAAACCAAAAGATGAGTCAATTTCCAAGTACAAGAAAATTAAACTTGTTGCAAAATTAAAAGAGATTACAATGCTTGCATCCAAAGTGCCTTTTGAAATAAGATTTGCATGTGAGATTTTAAACCATCGAGGTAGCACGAAATTTAAGAATATTGCAAACAAAGCAAATATGATGGAATGAGTAGTTGGTTTATTTTATTAATTAGTGTTAAGGTGAATTACAATTTAACTCTAGTCCTCGGACCTCATTCTCGCCCAAATGTTTGGATCTCACAATAAGGAGTCAATAGAGTTAGAGGGTCCCCAAAAGTCTATTCAACCAACTTAAGTTGGAGGTAAGTTTTAATGAGGCTTAGGGCCTTCCTATACTAAAATGCCTAGATGAACTGCAAATTGTGTTAATTCCCCAAAATAAGTTAATGCTTCATGCAAATGCTTCAAAGAGAAATAGTTTGCAAAACTTGACAGCATATGCATGTGGGAATTTAAATACAAGATTAGTAAAAGTTTGCATTTGGAGTGAAATGTGTTGATTTTAAGCATGCATAATATGAAATTAAAAGCTAAAAAGCTAAGAAAAACTAAAAGCAAGATTAGGTCACCAACAAAAATCCTTCCTCTAAATGAAAAAGTGGGATGCCATTTGAAAAATCCCAAGCTCCCTCCAACAATTTTTTTTGTATCTTTTATTGGAGCTTAAAGCAGGGAAAAATGCCTCTAAGGGGGCAGCCCACAATACAAGAGAGATCTTTACAAAGATGGGACTTTAACAAAGTTAGACTCTCTCCCCAAAATATATAGCAACAACAAACTCTGAAGATGGAAAACACTCTCCAAAAGAGATTCACAAGGCTCAAAAGGCCCACGGCCTCGATGAGTTTGCAACTCTCTCCCAAGTGCTTATGGCCTCTCTAGAAATCAGTGTCTGGATAGTGTGAGGGGGTCCTGCATATACACGAGTGAGTAGTTTTCCAAAGCTTCTCCTGAAGCTCCTTGTTTCCCAATGCTCAAGCCTATGGGCTGCAAAACACAAAAAAATACCAATTGTCAATGTGAAATTAAGAAAAAGAAACCAAAACTAAACTTAGAATTTAATTTACAAAGTACTAGCTCAAGTAATGGGAGTGAACCCCATACTTGCCTAGCTTTATAAATGACTCTTGAATAGGAGATATAACTTTGAAAGAACTAGAATCAAAGAAGTATTCTTTTTTTAATTTAAATGGATGACCAAGTAGCTATAGACTAAGAAAACTCCCTTTTGCTTTCTGTTGGATGGAAAACTTGGAGCGAAAACATGGTTGAGTCTTGGATTGTTGTGACTCTAGAAGTGAGTTGATCTAACTGAGATTTCTCTCACTTCTAGATGGATTTTTGCACACAATACAAAAGATCTTCCCTACACACTTGAACATGTATTAGTTTGCACAAGATTAGAGCAATATAATGAATAAGATAAACCAAACATTCTTCCTAAAATGAATTGGCAAGCTTATCCCTAGAAGACTACTCTAAATCAATAATATGTGCAAAATAGCTTGCACACATCAATCTAAGCAAGATGGCAAACATAAACTAATATTAATTCAACATGTGAAAGAAATTAAACACAACAGTAGTAGTATGAAATAACATTACCTCATAACGCTAATAGAACACCATCAAGATAGCCTAAAAGTCTTGATTATATTAAGAAAATATGCAAGTACAAAATAACAGAGTTTCCTCAAGTCCAATAGCATATTACATGATACAATATGAGAGTCCATGACTCTATTATATAGAGAGTTGGGAGCAAATCCCAATGAAAAATGACAATGACAATTGGTATTGGAACTAATCCTAATACAGAAGTCATTAAACAAGTGACATGAGGTAACAATCTCAAAGATAAATTTGAATTTGTTGAATGGACCTCCAATGCCAAGTGTAAAAATCGAATTATGGCAAGTGGACATCATTTTCTTCTTCCCTTATGTGCCAAATTCGAACTTTATGATAGAATTACAAGTGTATATGGGTGGTAACACATGTGGGGACAATTTCCCACAAAAATCTCCACCAAATGTTCTCCCTAATCCTCTCAAATGTGCGTTAACTTCACAAATTCAAATTTTCAAGTAAGTAGCTTTCTCATTTAATGTTAGAAATTCGATTTTATTTGAGCACGTCTTTTCCTTGATTTTATGATTCTGCATTACCTTCGGACTTCACTTTAACTTCCCCATAATTTTCCACCTTATTTCCACAACATTTAGCATGTGTGGATATTTATTTTTCTCCGTTTATTTAATTTATGGCTTAATTAATTGCCAGATTTCCCACTAAATTTAGGAGAAGTGGGTTTTGAGAATTCAAACACATTTTTAACCCATCAAATTGTGTCTTAGTAGAAATTGGAGGGTGAGAGATGCAAATTTCATTACTCATACCCCATACAACTTCTCTAAACATCACTTATTACATTACAAGTATAATTTTATTAGCAATTTCCATAGTGTGGAAAACCTAAAAAATTAAAAGATAACTACCTAGACCTAACCAAATTCCACAAAATTTTTTGTGTGATCTACTATGGTAATATACATCGACTTTAGACATTAAGATGTTTATGAGAGATTTTTCGGCGTAAATCACATGAAATTTCATTTGTCGGCGATTTTCCTAGTCGCTTTCTTCCTCCCCCCCCTCCGCCCACGCCCACGCCCACGCCCCCTCATTTTTTGGCTTATGCTAATAATTTTAACTGATAGAAAATATAATTACTTGTATAATAATAAGTTAATTTAACAATTAGATATACGATTAATTATATCTGAATGTTTAAAAAATATATATATTCTTTCCAACCATTGACTTATTCTAATATTATTAATTTTAAACTATTAATACCTTTTATAACTAACTATTATCTTAATAAAATTAATTTATTTTATGATTATATAGATAATATATATAATATATATACTATATATATTATATATTATAAAGTAGCTTAAATCTTTAGGTATATTCATATAAACAATTAATTAAATTCTGGATAATTTATTAAATAAGTTAAACAAAAAAAACCTCTAAGGTAATTAAACAATTAGATAAACAATTAACTTAATATTTGGAAATTTCAAAATAACGTTATATATATATATATATATTATATTATATATATATATTTGTTTTATTTATTTATAATAAAAGTGAAGTCATATGTCCCTTTGACTTAATATAACTAACTTTGTAATATTCCTAATTAGCCATGGCTAATTGGAATATTCGATTTTGCTCAAGTTTGCCTTCTATAGCTATTTATAAATAAAAAGGTGAGGAAAGGGGGACATAACTCACTTTTTGGAATAAAGTCACTCCCTAGTAGCACAACGTTGTAACTTAAAGGGGAGCCGAGGGGGCCAAAGGACTACGTAGAGAAGGGGCCCACGTAGACACTTGAGGGACTACGTAGATGGAGAGGAGCACGTGGCAAGAGAGAGGCTACGTTGGAGGAGGTGGGCCTTAAGGTTTTGAGAGAGGCCAACGCTATAAAGGAGAGAGGAGCCTCCTCATTTTGTCATTCGATTATGTTGCATTTGAGCTAGTCACTTCGACTTAAAGCATGTTGGTTGTTTAGCCTGTCTGCAGCACTGTTTCGTGCATCGAGTGTCTCTGTTCGGAGATCTCACCCTTAGCCCAAGGGGACGTGCTTGCTCGGGCAAGGGAGTTTCATCAGTCTTTTCTAGGAGGATCGATTTTTGGAGTTGAGGAGGAACTGAGCATTTTGATGACTGCGCAGTCTTGAGAGAGGAGGACATAGTCTCTTTTGGTGGGAGCTCCGTATTGGGTTTATGTGGAGGATTTGAGCTTGGAGATTGAGCAAGGGATCAACCTTTGCATATTGGAGGATTTTGGCAGAGTCTCGGGCAGAGTTTTGGAGTATTCTCTTCAGTGGCAGCGCAGAGCCTTGAGGGATAGCGTAGATCCTCAAGGGGGTGATTTTCGAGGGTCAACGATTTTAGAAAAGCTTTCTGGGCTTTTCTGGGTTTATTGAGCAAAGGTTGATTCCAGAGTTGCAGCATTTTCTGAGGGGAACAACCCCAAATCCTCTCTTGATTCCAGCAGTAGCAGCAACACAACAGTTCTCCGACAGCTTGGACGCAGTTCAGAAAGAGGCCATTTCCTTACCATTCTGAGTGTATTTCTTCACTTGCCTTGTGCAAGTCAAGGTGCTATCTTTCTGATCACCTCTTGTACTCTGTCCATCACTCAGTATAATAAAATGGCTTAGCATTTCTCTCTGCATTTCTTGAGTATCTGCTTATATTCCATGTATACATTATTGTATGTTGCACTACTGTTATTTTTTCTCTTTGAGCTTCCCAGCGACTATACCACTTGTGCGTTTTCCTCCTATACTGGTTGGAGTTTGCTTGTGTTTGAGGGATATCCTTGGAAAGAGATAATACAGTGGTATCAGAGCATAGATCTGGCTCAGCCTGTGGAGCTAGCAATCTATGACACCGAGGGAGAAGCCCTACATTTGTTACAAAGGTAGGAAATACAGAGATATTGAGCGTAGGTTGGAGAACACCTATGGAGAAGGAGATTGTGTTCGGGTGGTGGACACAGAATAGGAGGAGCCTGTGGTGGACGCAGAGCAGGAGGATCTGATGGTAGATGAGGACGGGAAGAGATTTGCGGACATGCTCCTCAAATCAGTGCAGTATCTGTCGAGGCAAATCCAGATGATGGGGCAGAGATTCACGGTGGTAGAGGTTAGACAGCGTGAGAACCCACGGGTTTTCTAGGTGGTGAGGGATCGGGTACATCCCACCATTTCCCAAAGCAGGGTGCCACCTAGCATGATACTACTTAGCAGATGGCCTCACATGCCCCTACACTCTCTACCATGCCCACTTTCCTAGGAGCAGACACAGGGTCCGAAGCCCAGCAAGAGGCAGAGCCTGGTCATATGGGCGATTATTTTGCAAAGTACCAGGCCTATGGGCAGGAGTTCAGGGATGCTCTCTCATTCAGAGACTTTGTTCAGCTCCAGCGGGATAGTAGACCCCACGACCATCACAGAGGATACCGGCATTATCATGATGGAGACACCCACCGCACAGCTAGTAGATTCAACTTGCCTATGTTTGATGGTTCGTCAAACAGTTCGGCAAGGTCTTGGGTGGAGAAGTTGGACATCTATTTCCAGCTTAACCAAATGTCGGAGACAGAGGCCATCAAGGTGGTGACATTACATTTGGATGGCGAGGCCCAAGGCTGGTGGTTCCATGGGATGGTTACACTCGGACACTCCTCAGTGACGACATATGCCGAGTTCACCAAAAGATTGATGGAGAGGTTTGACCGGAGGGATCCGGAACAACACTTTGTTGAGATGACGAGGCTCAAACAAATCGGGAGCCTAGAGACCTACATTGCAGACTTCCTGAGGGTTTCAATGATGGTGCTAGATCTATCCGTGGCACAGAGGATCTACATGTTTGTTGAGGGGTTAGCAGAGCCACGTCGGGGTCTAGTCAGATCCACTAGACCAACCACACTCCAGGATGCTATTAGCAGGACCTGGGACTTACAAGATGCCTTACCCAGGACCCGAACACCTTACCCCCAGAGACAGGGTTTCTAGCCTAAGGGGAAGGATGTGAGCATTCCGCTTCCAAAGGGGAATCCAAGACGAGCACAAATTGATGATGATGCCAGGAGGGAGCTAAAGAAGAAGCGGTTATGCTTTACCTGTCAGGAGCCCTGGGCACCAGAATATAGATGTGCTGCTGGCAAAGCACATTTTATTGAGGTCTTCTCTAAGAGCAGCGGGAAAGAGGATGAGGAGGATGATGTGGAGGCAAGAGATAGTCATGCCGCGCGGGATCCTTTGCCACCTCCACCACCAGCAATAGGTGGTGCAGCTTTTGCACCTATCGAAGGGGCCCTTGCAGCATTGCAAGGAGATCTGAAGTATTTGACGTTGCGTGTACGGGGGACAGTATGTGGCCAGCGAGTATCAGTTTTGGTTGACAGTGGGGCAACCACAACTTCATCGATGCATAGATGGTTGAGCGGAGAGGCATACAAACAGAGAGCTTCAGTGGATTTTCAGTTTTGGTCCCAGGAGATCAGACCATGGTGTGTGCTCGTTATGTCCCAGAGTTATCAGTGACGATGGGCACCTACACACTGACTGACCACTTTTTCATGGTCAATATTCCGGACACCAACATGGTACTGGGTGTCCAGTGGCTTATCACTCTAGGGAAGGTCACAACAGATTGGAAGGCCCTAGACATGGAGTGGGATGATGAGAAGACAGGGAGGCATGAGAGGATAAGGGGACAACACACATATCCGCCTCAGACTGTTTCGGCTCATCGGATGGAGGCAGTCTTCTGGAAGGGAGACATAGAGTGGGCAGTGGAGCTGCGTGCATCAGAGGTAGGGACTATAGGACAGACGGTGCATCCAGAGATACAGTCCATCCTTGACCAGTATGCCACAGTGTTTGGGGAGATTCTGCTGGGACAGTAACCGGACTGGGGGTTTGAGCACACCATTGAGCTTGAGCAGGGCATACAGGCAGTGATTACTACCCCCTATAGGCATCCCAAGGCCTATCGGGATGAGCTTGAGCGGGCCATTTAGGAGTTGCTGTCTCTTGGGCACATTTGGCCAAGCACGAGTCCTTTTGCTTCTTTCGTGGTGTTGGTGAAGAAGAAGGATGGCACTTTGAGGATGTGCATTGACTACAGGGCCCTGAACAAGAAGACGCTAAAGAACAGGTACCCCATACTCAGGATCGATGAGTTGATGGATGAGTTGAGAGGAGCATGGTTCTTCTCAAAGTTTGATTTGAGAGCTGGGTACCATCAAATTTGCGTGAGGGAGCAGGACATTCCCAAGACTGCCTTCAGGTGTCACTATGGGCACTTTGAGTTTTTGGTGATGCCCTTTGGGCTAACCAATGCCCCAGCTACATTCCAGTCTTGCATGAATCACAT
>APFE030724745.1:0-11207 GCA_000404065.3 Pinus taeda
GGAGGAGGATAGGTCAGAGGTGTGCGAGGAAGTTTGGTGCCTCAAATGTAAAATATAGGGGCATGATAAAGACCACTGCCATGTCTTTGCAAATTATATTAAAGGAGGGGGACCAATTCCCCTGAGGCCAGAAGCTCCAGTAGGAACGAGTACGGAGCCCGCGCTATGGTGCACTATTTATCAGGTGGCTGGAAAAATGTAACAAATAATTATCATTTGTTACAAAAGTTTGTTCAGAAACCACAATAGTTTTTTTGCAATTTCTGCAAATCCATGGGCCATGATGAGTGCCATTTTCATAGCTACGAGTTCATGATGGAAAGAATGTCTACCTACCGAATCCAAGTAGAAACTCGGCCTCCATATCAAGGTGCAGCAGGAGTGCGTGGAGGCTATCAAGGAAGAGGACAGGGCCAAGGAGGAGGAGGACCTAGTAGAGGTCACGGTCAAGTTCTTTTCTATAACTATGGGACACCAGGGCACTATGCAAAAAAGTGTCAGAATTAGACACGCCTGTCATGTTAATATTGCATCTATTTTGACCACACCATAGAAGAATGCCCTGTGTTGATAGCCAAGATGCAGGAGAAGAAGGTGCAACCTCAACAATCTACGTAGAAATTAGAAATGATGAGAGATAAGCCCCGTGAGGAAGATCTGAATGTGAATATTGTGCTGAGAAGTGGAATAAAAAATAGGGATGATAAGGGAAAATATGCTAAAGAGAATGGATGGGTCCGCAAGGCCCCATAAAAGGAAGTTGGGTTCAATCTGGATCACGCAAAGGAAATGTTTATGGAGGCCAAGAAAAGCTTCACTGAGGCATCTGCCTCAGGAAGTCAGAACAAAGTGCCAGAAACTAGCGCACCTACAGAGGTTGATCCCTCTGTACTTACCACATTCTTCAAAAGCTACATGAAACTTGGAAGATCTAAATGTGAATATTGTGCTAAGAAGCAGAATAACAACTCAGGATGATAAGGGAAAATATCCTGAAGAGAATGGATGGGTCCGCTAGGCCCCAGAAAAGGAAGTTGGGTTCAATCTAGATCATGCAAAGGAAACATTTATGGAGGCCAAGAAAAGCTTCAATGAGGCATCTACCTCAGGAAGTCAGAACAAAGTACCAGAAACCGGCACACCTACAGAGGTTGATCCCTCTGTACTTACCACGTTCTTCGAAAACTGCATGAAACTTTTGCACGATAGCAAAGCTATGAAAGGCCTGTAAGAATCGATAAACATATGTGTTGGTAAAGAAAACACTCTTGATGGACACCACACAGTAAGAAAAATTGGAAAACATAAGGCAAGAATAGGGCGCGAGATGAGGATCACCGCACAGATACGAGATTATGAGATGGACCAGGTCATTCTGGATAAGGGGTATGACACAAATGTTTTTCCTAAATAGGCATGGGAAAGGATGGGGATACCTATCCTACAATGGTCTTTGATCCAACTTAGAATGGAAAACCAACAAAAGATCATCCCTATGGGATGACTACATGGAGTCAGCGTAAATATAGAAGGTGCGAGTGCACTAGATGATTTTGAAGTAATAGAGATTGTTGATGATAGCAACCCATACCTCGTGCTCCTTGGAATTGATTGGGCCATCGATATGAATAGAGTCATCATCTTAAAGAAGAGGATGATGTCATTTGAGAGGAAATCGCTTCATGTTGTGGTACCATTGGACCCTGCAGAAGGACTGCGCTATACTAAATAGGTATGTGACTACGAAGAGAGTGATGATGACTTAGATCATATCTACAAAATAATAGTGCGAGATCAAGACTGGATTAATCCAACAACTAACGGATGGATTGCATGGGACCAGGAAAGTTCCTGTACCTTGGACTCAGATGAAGAATTGGAGCATTGGCAGTATAGGTTGCATGAAGTATCTATGTTGCGCTGCAACATGATGACTAAATCATTGCATTTTGTGTCATCTGAAGTAATAAATTTACCCTATAATGATGGTTTAACTAACGTAGATAATTTTTTGGATGCGCTTGAATGAGAGGTCCCTAAGGATCACCGCTTCCAAGTGTTAGATTTGTAGCTACGCGCTACCCCCACATGATGGTGGGGTACGCACAAAGATCGCTTTGATGAATGCGAGATTAGAGGAGGATGGTGAAGTTGTGATTTGGTCATCCAAAAATTCGAGACGAAGAAATACAATGGGAGAAATGATCTACGCAATCATTTAGCGAAGTGGACTAAAGTTTATGGAACGGAACCGCAGCCGAAGTGGGTCACTTAGTCCATCATACTTTGAATACAATCCCTATGAATTTGTATCTGGAAATGAAGCTCCACCATGGCACCATGGAGTAGGATATATTAAGGGAAGGATTCTTAATGACCTTCAATTTTGAAGATGGGTTCAAGAGCATTGATGAAGCTCTACAGGAGATTAAGGCAACGATCTTCAAAATTCCGCAGGATCCTTTGGAATTGGTTCAACCAGATTGGAGCACCCAACTACGCCATGCCCTGGAATGCTATAATGTGACCGTTGAGGGGGAGGATGAAGATCCAAGAAATATTAATATTCCAGAGGCAGAAGGCCATCATGAGGTCAAAGTTCTGTAAATAGAAAACCTAGATATAACCGCACCATTGAAAACCAAGAAAGTAAACATTGGTAATGAAGCAGAGCCAAAATTTGCGAATATTGGGGACTACTGGTATGATGCCATTGTGGATAAAGTTGTTGAGTTACTTCGTGAGTACCAGGACTTTTTTCCCACCAAGTTTTCGGACCTGAATGGCTTCATAGGTGACTTGGGTGTCATGAAAATCACTTTGAAACCAGACATGAAGCCTATTAAGCAGAGGTCGTATTGCCTTAATCCCAAATACAAGCAAAAAAGTCCACTTGGAGTTGGATAAGATGCTAGAAGCAGAAATTATCAAACCTCTAGAAGAATCTGATTGGATGAGCCTGATGGTGGTTCAAGAGAAGAAACAAAAGGGGGAAATAAGGATTTGCGTAGATCTAAGGAAGCTTAATGATGCTTGCATCCACGATCCTTTTCCGACACCATTTATTAATGAGGTATTGGACAACATTGGAGGGTAGGAGGCCTACTCATTCAATGATGGATTTTCTGGGTACCATCAGATCAAGATCATGCCAGAGGATAGGATAAAAACAACCTTCGCAATGGAATGGGGTTGTTTCCAGTACATTGTAATGCCGTTTGGACTTAAGAATGCACCTGTGATATTTTCTCGCGTAGTTATAGTGGCATTTAAGGAGTTCATTCATAAGTTCTTGGAGGTGTATTTTGATGACTGGATAGTGTTCGGTCTAGTAAAGTGCCATGTAGCAATTTTGTACCTGATGCTAGATACGTGCCACGTGTTATCACAAAACCTATCCTTGATAGGCTCCTGATCAGGAAGACCTTGTGTAACTCTTTCAAACCTACTTTTGGTTGAGGCTTAGCCTCCCCAATCTAAGAGGGCTCTCTCACAAGATTAAAGATTTTGATAATGAATAAGATGGCTAACTCTACGAAACAAATGAATAAGTGTAAATGGTTGAAACAAAATTAGAAAATATTCATTAGGCTTATGGAGTCAAATATGCTTCAGTATGACAATAATATTAGCTTTACATAGAAGTCAGGGCATCTAGAATTCAACATATAGAGAATACATCAGAGACATATAGGACCACACAGTTTATAAATGTATGAAGGAAGTTAGAGCACAATCAATCATTTCTAAGAAATCACACATTCATACCATTGTAGATAATGAGAAAAAGACAATACAAGACATTTTGAACATTGAATTGCTTCTGATTCCTCAGAAGTAAAGCCAAATACTATATTACTTAAAACAGAGTATTAAATCACAACATCCATATTTCAATCCCTCGCCAGTTAGTCTCACTATGGCTTTCAGAGGTAACTGTCAATGAAATGAGCAATCCAATTATCTAATTGCAGAAAATTAAACTTAAAATCAAACCACATCAATTCATAGTCTGACCCCTCGCCAGTTAGTCTCGCTATGGCTTTCAGAGGTAATCATCAACAACTTGAGCAATCTAATATCTAATTGCAAAAATATAAAACTAATATCAAATTACACACTCATACTTCAATCCCTCGCCAGTAGTCCAGCTATGGCTTTCGGAGGTAACTCACAATGATATGAGAAATTTAATATCTAAGCTAACTAATAAATCCAATGAACAAAACTGAAATAAACAAAACAGAACTGGAATTAAAAGCTAAGAAAAGTAATTCAGCAGAAAGACTGATTCCATGTCATTATTCATTGTGCAAATTATATGCAAATGCCTGGGCTACCTACTGTAATCTGGAACATACACACTGATCAACGTTAACAGCAATGTAAAGCATGTAAAATCATGAACAAGAATAAAACGTTAGTACCATAGTAAATGAAATATACATAAGTGAATAACTATGGCATAATAAACATAAAGAAACACAACATGAAACTGTACAACAATAAGAAACAAAACCTCGGCATGTGCAGGGGCCCTCTACACAACCTCGGGCAATAGCTATCAATCAAAAATTATGCTCAGAAACAGAGTCTTCTCATATATTTCAGAATGCAGTCACAATAATGAAACTAGTGTCACGACACAGTGAGCTTTTTAATAGAAAAATTACATCCCAAAAGATTGACTACTATGCGTATCAGAACCTGTTATTTATAAGAAAGGTTGCATAACTGCTTTTCCTGGAAAACTACGTGAACAAAGGACACGTGAAGAACAACGTCCTCGGATTTAGCAGCATGGTTGCCGAGATTATGCAATCTTATTGAAAGCGATTGTTGGATCCACATCGTGGTCAGCCTACAGGTGTCAGCATGCCTCCAAAGATCTGGAAACAGTCACGGAAGTCTTCGCGTGCTTGAAAACGGAGTCCTGTTACCATATGACTCTCCTGTTTGACCACCGCTTGACCACCGTTGACCACAACCTTCTTTGACAAATTTAGCTGGACCAATGGGACATGACCCATGTACAGGTCATTTCCAACTTGGCCATGTGGCTCGATTTGCCTGATGATACCTGCAATGTAGACTTTAACAAAGACAGTTGCGGAAAGTTGAACCAGCTGCAGAAAGTGACAAGATTTTGCAGCTCATAAGCAAAAATCTAGTTCAAACAGCAACACAAAGACATAGTCAAGAAACCACTTTAAATGCTCTATTATGACTAATATGCAATGATATTGATAGCTTAGGAGGTCCAGGTGAATGGAAAGAAGCTAGAAAAATGTGTAGGAAGGATGCAAGTTTGGGGCTCAACATACCCCCACTGTGAAGGTGTTGCATGTCCCCATGCAACCAAAATTTTGACTATCCCCCCTTCAAATCATATGCTCTGAAAATTCTGCCAGTACATCCAACCCTCTTCTTCTCCTTCTTGGTGCTGCTAACATCCTGGGCTTCTTCATCAAGCATCTGAATTTGAGATTAATCAGTGCTCTACTTATCTTCCTGCACTTTTTCTTCAATTTCCTATTCTTTTTCTTCCATAGTCCAAGATGTAGCATGGTATTGTCATGAATGATCCTATCCAGTCTGCTCTTCTCCTTTAATGCTTCATTTTCATGTTTAATATGTCTATTTAGGACCTCTAACTCAAAAATTTCCTATTTCAATGACAATATTTGAGCATCTTGCACTGGATGAGGCTAGATGGATGAGGTGCTTGGACCTGTGGCTCACTTTTCCAAGGATTCTATATAATCATACATCTCTTGTTGATTTGGGTCTATCTCAGTTGAAGTTTTCCTTGGGCTAACCCTAAAGTCCTGTTAAGGAGGACTGATTTCAAAGTCTGGCTGAGAAGGACTTATGTCAACATCTGGAGGACTAGTTTCAATGTTTGGCTAAGAATGAGGTGGGCTACAGCCAGCTAGAGGTTGTTCTGGTGTTCCTCCTCCCAAGTCAATAAAATGGGGTCCTTGTTTGTGTTTTCCTCCACTTTCCCCTAAGCCTGGTGCTTGTTCTTAAATGTTGTGGGCTAGTGCCCTCTTCCTCAATACTCTATTTTTCTTTTTCTTTCTTCCTAGCTGCAGTTGATTGCCTTTGGAGGTGAGTTAGCCTTTCAGACAGTGGTTGGTGGTCCTCTTCTAAGGAAGGTTCTGGTGATTGGTAGACATCCTCTATGTTTCTTTTCCCTTTCAATTTCTTTTGCGTTTTATCCTTGGTTCTTTCCAGCTTCTCTTCTTGATTAAATTCTTTGGTTCTGCTAATAGGAGGGTCTTGAATTCTTACACTAGTTTCCCTTTTTCTACTCATTCTTGCTGTACTGCTCTCAGGAATCTCAGGTGGATCTTGAAAATAGTTTCTCACCAAAACCCATTCCCAGGTATCCCTTTTTTCTTCAATTGGTCTTCAATTAAACTTTTCACTAACTCGTGATGATATAAGTGGGATTCTATGTCCTCTATATTCTTTTGGACAGTTGTGCACATCTTTTTCAAACTCAACAATAAAAACTAAGGCAGATTTAGGGTTTGATTCTCTAAAAATTTCATCAACAGTCGGGTATGATACATATACATTGCTCCAAAATGGCCTTCACACGTAATGAAGTTTTGAATAATCAACAATAAACTGGCCCACTTCTCTTCTAAAGCATGAACAAGAATTCCTCATTTAAATATAGTTACATCCATACCTGGATTGCGTAGGATAACCCTCCAAGCTTTCTCGTCAAAGCTCTTGTTCTTGAACCAACGTTCTCCCTCTTGAGGGAGTTCTGTAGCAGCTGCTATGGATGCCTCGATTACTGTAAACTTAATGTCCCCAATTTCCACCTCCAGGCCATTAAAAGACCTTGCAAAGGCTCTTGTAATCTCCTTATTATAGCCTCTGAACTTTTGAATAAACCGAAGCCATCGTGCCTTTTTCAATATATTCTTTACTTGTGGGTAACCCTCCATAAACTTGGGTCCTTCTGGTTCTACCCTCAACAACAGACCCATTCTTTCCTTCTATTCTAACAATTCATCTGCATGAGAAGGGTTTAGCGGAGGTGAGACGGCTGGACTAGCGGGAATGAACATGTTTTATGGAGAAAACCAGTGGCTGTAAGCGGAAAACAGCGGACATGCAGTAAAATAGAGGACAGGCAGCTGAGGTGAATTCACAGAATAGAGCGGAGACTTATGTGAACGAGGTGGTAATGTAGTCGTGGCTTCAATAAAATAGTAGGAGAGTGAAGTGAACCCGGTAGGATTTTTAAAATGGACGGCTATGGAGTAGACATAAACACATTCATGAAATGGCTAAGGAACTTATGCGGTGGAGGAGAGCCGTAATCAAATCAGCCACGTCCCATAATTACAGGTGGAGTGTAGAAATGCAGCCAAACGTGAGTTAAATCTGAGGATTAATCATGAGGCCGCTGGAAAAATAAATGCATGGTTTGTGGAGCTTGTGATTTAATAACTATGCAAAAATGTGTTTTGAATGCCATTTGAAATAAATTTTTACTCATACCTTGGAATGTTTGCCACTTATTGTCCATAACCTTTGATCAGCTACCTTATTGATGCCTTTAGGTGTCCCATGTCTTCATAATATGTCCTCGGTCATACCTGCATTTGATTTTTATTATTTTTGCCTATCATCTAACTGCCAATATTGAATGATAGGGTGCTAGCTGTGAAAACACAATTGGCTATGGAATTAGTTTGTAGCTGCGGAAACTGCCTCTAGCTGCGGAAATTGACTCAATGATCTTATAACTAAATGAGATGGATAAATGATGATTGAATGAATGAAAATGGTCATAAAACTTTTATTAGTGGAATGAAATGAAATGAATGAAAATGGAGTGGAATGAAATGAAGTGGAGTGGAATGAAAATGAGAGAGAGAGAGAGATTTTTATTTTTATATTTTGAAAATATAGGGCGTCAGGAGTTCCTGATTTTCACCCTATATTTTCTGTATAAGACTGCCAATCAGTGATTGGTTTTCAGGCTTATACATTTTTTTTTTTGGGGAATAGAAAATGACAAAAGCTAGGCTGGTGGAGAAGAAGGATTCTTCTTCACCAGCCTTATTGTAGAATTTTCTTGAAAGATTTTGATAAATTCCTCTTTTGAGAGTGGCTTATGATAGATCTTTAATCGGTGACCATTTACAATAATAGGAGTTTGAAATTCATCAATGGTTTTTATTCTTACCGCTCCATTGCTAAAAAAAAATTCAATCTCATATGGCCCAAGCCAATGAGTCTGAGATTTCCCTTTGAAGTCTTTAAACTTGGAAGCAAATAGCAATGCCTAGTCTCCTTCTTGAAACTTTTTCTCCTTGATGTATTTGTCATGCCACTTAGATCTTTGATCTTGAACTAGATCAGTTATTAGGATTTCTTCTTATCTAATCTCATCTAGCTCATTCAACTGCTCCATTCTATGCCTTTGGGCTTCTGATAGATCCATCCCCAACTGTGACTTGGAACTCAATGGGGAGTACGACTTCTTTCCCATAAACAAGTTCATAGGGAGAATGTCCTGTTATATTTATCCATGTAGTTCTGTAGGCCCACAAGGCTTCAGGAAGCCTTTCTGCCCAATCTCTTCTGTGTAGATGAACACTTTTGGTAATGATACTTTCGAGAACTTTGTTTGTAGACTCCACTTGACCATTTGCTTGCGTATGGTAAGGAGTATATCTTTTGTGCTTGATTTTGTATTCTTCCATTAGCTTCTCCACCAAATTGGATGTGATTTGACTTCCCTGATCTGTCACAATTTCTCTTGGAACACCAAAGCGAGTAAAAATATCCTCATAAAGAAAAGTAATAACTGAATTTTCAATAGCAGAAAATAATGCTTTGGCTTCTACCCATTTAGTGACATAATCAGTACATACCAATATATACTTCTTTTACTTAGATGGCAGATTAATAGGCCCAATGAAACCTAAAGCCCATTTTTCAAAGCGTTCGATGAGTACTTGTGGTTTCAATGGCATTTCATTTGAAAGGGTAGGTTTCCCTACTCTTTGGCAGCTGTCGCACCTTTTGACATATTGTTTTGCATATTTAAAGAGGGAAGGCCAATAATATCCTGAAGAGAGGATTTTATAGGCTGTCCTTTTGTCAGTAAAGTGTCCACCGCATGGTTCATCATGACATGTCTTGAGGATACCAGGCATTTCATCTTCCCTAACACATCTTCTGATCACAATATCTGGCCCTGATTTAAACAATTCGTTAGAAATCCATGAATATTTTGAACTCTCCTGAATAATCTTTCTTCTTTTACTAGGAAATAGATGTGGAGGTAGTTTCCCTGTAACCAAATAGTTAGCAATATCTACATACCAAGGGGTCTTAGTAGTTACTGCAAATAAATATTCATCAGGAAACTTATCCTCTACAGGAGAATCTTCTTTAGTATTCTGAATCTTAGACAAGAAATCAGCTATTGTATTTTGTTTCCCTGGTCTATCCAACACAGTAATATTGAATTCCTGTAAAAGTAGGAGTCATCTTGTAACTCTACCATTAGTAACAGGTTTTTTCATTAGATATCTAATCACAAAATGATATGTATGAATAAAAGTTTCATAGCCTGTTATATAATGTCTGAACTTATTGATTGCATGAAAAACAACTAAGAACTCTTTTTTAGTTACAGTATAATTCAACTCAGTGGGAGTCAAATTTTTACTGGTATAGTAAATGGCATAAGGGACTAAATATTTTTGACCCAACACAGCTCCTAGAGCTGTATCTGAGATCTGTAAAAATAGAAAGGGAGTTCCAATTTGGTCCTCTCAAGATAGGTGCTTCAGATATTCTTGTTTTCAAAGTTTCAAATGCTGATTGACAATCAGGATCCCATTTGAATTCACAATCTTTGGTAAGCAGTTTGAAGAGTGGAGATGCTATTTTAGTGAAGTTTTCTATAAATATTCTATAGTATCCATTAAATCCTAGAAAACTTCTAACATCTCTTTGAAAATTTGGAATAGGAAACTTGGAGATGACTTCAACTTTTGATCTATCAACTTTAATCCCATCCCATGAAATATAATGTCCTAAAACAATACCTTCAGTAAACATCATAAAGCATTTTTCATGGCTTAATGAAAGGTTTGTTTCTTTACATCTTACAAGTACTTTTTCCAAATTTTCTAATGCTTCTTCAAATGAGTCACCAGAAACT
Organism: Pinus taeda; assembly: GCA_000404065.3. Lineage (NCBI taxonomy): Eukaryota > Viridiplantae > Streptophyta > Pinopsida > Pinales > Pinaceae > Pinus > Pinus taeda. Next base: position 10,208 of record APFE030724745.1, read on the forward strand.
GTAAAATCATCCATATAAATGTCTACACAATCATGGATTAGATCAAAAAAAATTCCTAGTACTACTCTTTGGAATGTTGCGGGTACATTACATAATCCAAAAGGAAGCACTCGATAGGCAAAATTCCCCATGGACAGGTAAATGTGGTATTATCTTGATCCTCAGGTGCTACCTGAATTTGATTATAACCACTAAAATCATCCAGAAATGAAAAGTACTTTTTGCCTGCTAATGTATCTATACTTGATCGATAAAAGGCAAAGAAACGTGATCCTTCAAAGTTGCTTTATTCAATTCCTTGTAATCAATGCATACCCTCCAGTTACCATTATTTTTAGGTACTATAACCAAAGGAGAAACCCATCGGCGATCTGAAATTGGATAAATGAAGTTTACATTGAATAGTTTTTGGAGCTCTTCTTTAACTATCTCCCTAAGATTTGGATTCATCCTTCTCTGAGGTTGTCTAATTGGTCTACTATTTTCCTCAATATAGATATGGTGGATGCAAGTCTTAGGATCAATACCTTTTATATCAGTATGCTCCCATGCAAATGCAGTAGAATGTTTTTGCAAGATTTTGGTTAGTGCTTCCTGTTGTGACTTTTCCAAATTTTTGTTGATATTCAATGTTTTACCTGGAAAAACCTCAATGGTAGAACTACCCAACTCTTCCATAGAGTAAAGAGACATTTGTCTTGATGATAAATATTCAATGTTAGAATCTAATTGAAATTGTGTGGGGTCATATTCTGAAGATGTCTCAAAATTTTCTAATGTGTTCAGAATTTGACTATCCTCACTGATTTCAGAAATGGTAAAGACAGGTTGTATAGTGTCCTCATCAATGACCCATTCATTGCGTCCTACCTCTGTAATTGCTTTTGCTGGAGGACGCAAATTGAATTTCTTTGTCGAATTACCATCAGAAATGTACATATCCCCAGATCTACAACTAATGAAAGCATCAACTATGGCTAGCCAAGGTCTTCCTAAGATA
>APFE030724751.1:0-11034 GCA_000404065.3 Pinus taeda
TCCCTGGTGAGCCATTTGCCTTCGTGCAGGAGTTGGTCATAATCGACAACTCGATACAACTAGATCTTCTGTTGGTGATTGGTCTTGATCTATGTGTCCATGATCCAATCAGTTTCATCTTTTTCCATGTAGTTTGGATTTAACTCTGTTGATGTGAATTGTTCTGCAATGTCGGATGTGTTTAGTAATGGTGGAAAGCATGGCTGAAGGAAATCCACATTGAACATTGGGTGTAGGCCAAGGAATGGGGGAATGTTGAGCTCAAAAGCATTATCTCCCACAACCTTGGTGATGGTGTATGGCCTATATCAAAGCAGGCGAATATTGTGGTGGGGCCTAGTGAGGTGCTCCTTCTGCAAATGCAGCCAAATTTTGTCGCCCACCTAGAACTTGTGTGGCACCCAATGTTGATCATGTCACTGGTTGTACTTAGCATTGGCTTTGTCCAATATCTCATGGACCTGTTGGAAGATGTGTTGAATGTTCTCAATGAAGCTATTTTCCTTGTCGTCTTCGAACTAGACATGAGTCAAATCTACCTCAGTCCTGACAAATAGTATGGCCACATCATATAGTGGTTGGAATCCCAAGACCACTTGAAAAGGTTTGTGGCCAGTCAAGTTGTGGAGAGCTCGGCTATAGTTGTGCTGGACATAGGGGAGGCTCTCATCCCATGTGCATAGATGCTTTGACTTGTACATGCACGGAATGTGTACGATCATCCTGTTGACAAACTCTATTTGGCCATCCATTTGGGGATGGAAAGTTGTGGACTTCATGAGCTTGGTGTCCAGCATCAACTAGAGATTGGACCAAAATATACTGAGGAACCTGCAACCCAATCTAAGATGATAGAATGTGGGATCCGAAGTGTACCCACACTTATTCAAAGAATAGTTTAGCAGTGGATTCTGCTATGATATTCTTCTTGCATCCCACCATAATGGCCATCTTCGAGAATTTATCGATGACCAAAAAACATAGTCCTTTCCATGCTTATTAGAAGGAAGGCCCAACATGTAATCGATGGAGATGGATTTCTAAGGTCGACTAGGGGTAGACAACGAAGTATAGAGGCCTTGCTTGTTTATGGTCAGTTTGGAAATGGTGCAAAAAGTGCGGGATCTAATTTACTTCCCGACACCTTGCCGAAGATTAAGCCAATAGAAATAGTTCTGCAGTACTTCCACCACTTTCTCAAACCTGAAATGTTTAGTGGCCTGATTGTAGTGTGCTTCCCAAATCAACTTGGCATGCTCACTTGAAGGAACACAAAGGTGTCATAGGTGGCATAACATAGCATCATAGAGGTGAAAATCTAGAACTTGTTGACCCTCCAGGAGTGTATGGTATGTATGGTCGAATTCTGGGTCACTTTTGTAGAGATGTGGCCAATTAGAAGTCTTGTTCCCACAAGAGTTGAGTATGGTGGTTAACACCATGATTGGTGGTTGAGCGAGGTAGTCTGTAATGTTATTGGTGCTACCCTTCTTGTGCTTGATATTCAAATGGAACTGTTGCAGGTATGTCGACCACTTCTGATGGCGATTATTCTGCAACTTCCTTTGTGTTTGTATGAACTATAGGTGCTAGTGGTTTATGTGGATGATTGTTTGCTTCTCCAAAATGTAATGCTTTCGTTGTTGAGAGGCATCCACAATGGAATACATCTCTTTTTCATAAGCGGGATAATATTGGACTGTGTCTGAAAGTGTCTTGCTGTTATATGCCACTGGATGCCCTTGTTGAGTAAGGACTGCCCCAATAGCATAGTCAGAGGCATCTGTCTCGATCTCAAATGATTGTTGCAAGTCTGGTAATGTGAGCACTGGTGCAAATCAGAGGTGATGTTTAAACTCTACGAATGCCTTTTGTTGAGATTCAGACCAAAATAGCTTTGCTTTCACTCCTCCCTTGGTGACTTGACTCAAGGGCCAAGTGATATGAGAGAACCCCAACACGAACGTGTGGTAGAAATTGTCAAGAGCCAAAAAGCTGCAGAGCTCTGTCAGAGTGGTTGGGGCTGGCCAATCCCAAATGACTTGGATCTCAGTTGGATCCACATGCACCCCATGTTCATCAATAATGTATCCCATATACTGAACCTAGGTCATGCCAAAATTGCATTTCTTCAATTTGGCACACAACTTGTGTTGTCGCAGTGTTTGGAGAACCTGTCAGACATGGTGGAGGTGCTCTTCCTAACTCTGGCTAAAGATCAGGATGTCATCAAAGTATATCACTACAAATGAGTTGTTGAATGGTCACAAGATCTCATCCATCAGTCTCATGAAGGTTGCAGGAGCATTCATCAACCCAGAAGGCATAACCAACCATTCAGAAATGCCCTCCTTAGTTTTGAAGGCAGTCTTCCACATATTGGAGGGTTTGACTAGTACCTAGTGATATACGGACTTCAAGTCGATCTTATTGAAATATTTGTCCCGCTTGACTTGGTCTAGAAGGTCATCAATCTATGGGATCAGGTACCTATTCCTAACAGTGATCTTGTTCAACGCCTAATAGTCAATACAAAGTCTCCAAGTCCCATCCTTCTTCAGTACCAACACAATCAGGCTCCCACAAGGTGGTGAACTTGACCGGATGTGACTTTTCTGCAACAGATCCTAAATCTTCCTCTTGATTTCATCATTCTCCAGAATGGAGCGCTGATAGATTAGTCCATTTGGCAATGGCACACTTGGGGTCATATTGATGGAGTGCTTGACGTGACAGTGCAGAGGCACCCTTGCGAGGGAGGTGAAGATGTCCTCGTACTCCTCTATGAAATTTTTCATCCATTGTTGTCATGTGGAGGGGCCCTATCTAGAGGTCATGGTCACCATCTTCATCTGTACTCTAGGGTGTATCATCACAGAAACAAATTTCTTGGTTTTGGAAATGAGCTTACTACATTGCTTTATAGTAACTAGAGAGATGGCGATAGGCAGTGCTACCTCTAGTATCTTGTACAACTTATTTCCCAAGGTAACAATACAATGCAAGGCCTTGACTCATACACAACATGTCACTTCCACAAGTATGGTTGGCCTAATAATACATCACAAACATCAAGGGGAAAAACTTCACATAATACCTAATCTATGAAAGGCTTGACATTGTATGGAAGGCAACACTGTTGGCTCACTTGAAGATCCTACCCTTGGTGGAGCCACCTAATGGTGTACAGTTGTGGGTGTGATGTGGTCGGTAAGCACAACTGCTTCACGATATTTGTTGCAATGAGGTTCTTTTGGCTCCCGTTGTTGACAATGAACTGTAGCGGGGAACCCTTTACCCACATATGGGAGTGAAAGAGATGCTCCTCATCCTCTGGATCTTTGGGTTCCTCCTTCTAGATCTCCATGGTCGCAACAATGACATTAGGCTTCACATCAATAATCTGCTTTCCTTTGTCATTCCCCTTTTTGGGTTCTGACTCAGAGTCAGAACATGCATCTGATTCCGAAGCCTTCATCTCGGCCACGAGTGACTGCTTGCCTTGACACTCACTTGTGTTGTAAGTGGAGCTCTTTGGAACTCACACCACTTTCTCGTGTCCTTCTTCAGCTTCGCAGTATAGTCCTTTGCTTTTGGCTTTGGTGAGTTGTCTTGGGTCATACCGCCTTGGCTTTGCCCTTTTTTCTGTGGTTTGGGGGCATATTTCCCTTGCTTTGGATTTGCAGATCCAAAGTATCACTTCTTCTGTTTAAACTTATCGATCTTGACAGTGTATTGGTACATCGTGCCAAGTGAGGAGATGTCTAGGAACTCCATCTCATCCTGGATGTATCTATGTAGGCAACCATGATACTTGAGTACCAAATGTTTCTCAGAATCCTTAATACCCAACTTCGTGCGAAGGGTATGAAAAACAATGGTAAACTCTGGCACATCTTGGTCCCTTCCCTGCCACAGTGTGGTCCACTTTATGTATTTTTCCCAGGCTAATCCAAGAAAAAAAGGTGTGACAATCCAAAAAAGTTCCAAAATATATTAAGTTTGTAGAGACTAACGCAAGGATATATTACTAAAATCTAGTACTCCTCAGGGTTGTTTGAAACACAATGAAAATTAAAATTGGTACCATCGAGTAAGGCATAACCAGATATCTATTTTTCTTAGTTTTGAATTTTCCATCATGCGTAGCCAAAGTGCTAAATATGTAACCATTTCTAGTATTGCAAAATTTTCATGGAAACTAAGTTAAGGATATTGTACCGAAAATTGTTACTTTTTGGGCTATTTCAAACAACTAAAAACTAAAATAAGTACCATAAGGTAAGACATGCTAAGGTGATTTTTTTATCAATTTTGTGGAAATTTCAAACAACTTAAAGTTAAAATTAGTACCATAAGGTAAGACATACTAAGGTGGATTTTTTTGCTTAGTTTTCACTTGTTTTGAATTTCCCATCGAGCATAGATGAAGGGCTAAGCATGAAATATCATTTACTGTATTTTTAGAGAACAAATTATTTTGTTCTTGTTTTGAAAAAAGAGCATAAAATGCTGAGGGGACCCACTCAATAATAAAAAAGAACCTAAAAGAATAAAATAAAGGATGCATCTGAGGATGGTAACAACTAATTGTGAACACACCATAAAAAGATATGTATGCTTACCATACCTTGACAGTAAAAGTAGTTGTGAGAAATTGGAATAGATTCTCTTCAACTCAATATCAAATTGGATAGTGAAATGATTAAAAGAAATACAACCCAAAGGATATACCAACTATGTAGCTCTTGTTGATACAAAAAAGAAGAACATTTTATCATAATGCTTAAATGCAACACATTAACTTATTTTACCATAATGCTTCATTGCAACACATTAACTCATTTTATCATAATGCTTCAATGCAACACATCAACTCATTTTATCATAATCCTTCAATGCAACACATTAACTATTAAATATGAAAACATAACAAAATTCCAGGTTATGCCATGTAAGGGAAATATGTAGTCATGGCATAGAAATTTTTGTTACAGGTAATCAACGATCAAAGATAAAAGTTGAACTAACTTATAACACTATGTGGAAAATTGTGTGAAATTACCAAACATTTTACTTTATCTATATAGTAAAAGGTTTGAAAATATTTGTAACCTATCATGCCTCAATCTTGCATAGTATCAACCTAATAGCATTGTATGGAAGGATATTTGTTAGCATGGATTTTTATAAATTATAAGGGAAATCATTAATAAATTAAAGATGTTGCTTCGAGCTGATAATGTAACTTAGTTGTTCATTTTAATTCAAACAACTATCATTTAGAATACATGAATCCCCCAAACATGAGGAAAATACTATCAAACAACAAATCTTCACCGATTATGAAAAACGAAGCGAGAATATATACCTAAACCAACATTTTTCCTATAACCAATTGAGCTCATTTCCTTAATATCAATGTCTACAGTGAGCATTGAGTACCACAATAGTTCTCACGAATATTAAATAGGAACACACAATCAAGTTAGTTCAATTGGATCTTAATTTAAGCACATGTAATGTTCATGGTGAAATGAATACTTTGAGAAAACTATTAAGCACATAACTAAGATCAAATCAAAATGTGGGTAGGAAAAAAAATCATAGGTTTCAGGAAGACATATCAAATTGGGACATTGAGAATAGTAGCCATGCAAAAGAGGGAAAGATCACCTACTGAAAAAATGTTCAAGTCTTTTATAGTGTGCACATATGCAGATAAAACAAATGATAAGCAATAGCTGCTTTAATAATAACAGATTATGATATTTATCATAGTTAAACTTTGCATCAATAAATTCTCACAAATGGTTTGAAAAAACAATGTGTGACAGGTAGCTATGGAAGGAGAGATGTTGGGAGCACTCCTTGAGACTGATGTAGGTATGGAAGGAGAGATTTTGGGAGCACTCCTTGTGGCATATGTACATCAAAAAAATTGCATCAGATGGCAGAGCAGTGAAAGTTGTTGATTCAAAACTAACTACCTATGAACGAGGACATGATCCAGTGATACATCGAGGATGGCGTAAAATTTAAGGGGGGGACTATGTAACTCCCTTCCCTTGTGTAATACATTATTGTAAACCTTAGCTAAGTTAGATCTAGGTGTGATATCCTCTTTTTTGTATTAAATGTTTGTAAAACTAAGATGAGCAAAGCTAGGGTTAAACTATTATACACCTAAGATGAGGAAATATAGGTGATATGCAATAAGAAAAGAAAATGTATTATTAAATAGATTAATAAAATAAATCACTTGAAGGGTAGAGCACCAGTAGAGAGGAGATTCTTGCCAAATCCCATGAGGAATGGGATAGAAATGAATCTTTAATGATAAACTTTTAGATATGATTCTAGATAAGCATGGATGGAGTGGATATCCATCTAATGGATGGGAGATAAAGATCCATACTTAAGGAGTTGGACAAAGATAATTATAGTGTGTTGATATTAATGATTTTCATAATGTATCCTTCAATTCATTACTATGCAATGGTCATATAATAGTGTTAAGATAGTTATTATATCTAATATCAAGTGGAAACTCTGGTGCATGTAGAAATTAGACAATAAAAAATACGGTATATCTATGTTCATGCTTCTATGAAGTAATCAAGGTACCGACAAGTTAGAATGAGTAATCTCGTTATGCATAAGGATTATTCCATTGATTGTATTGAAGAGATCTTGTTGAAAAGTATGCCTAAGAGTATTAGTGTGGTTCATTGCTCTCAATTTAATTCCATTCTTAATAGTACTAGAGAAAGTTGTCGGAATAATAACCATTCGCATGATAATAAGGTATGTGGAATCATACTTGCGACTTGAATGGAAGTCTAATATGCTTAATATTCATCCAATATATAAGATTTATTGAGGAAATAAAAAGATCACATCAATGACCGATGTTTAGGGTTATTCAACTTTATTTGAAATTGGTATGAATGTTTGAATGATAGTGTTCATATAATAACTAAAATTAATGTACAAGTAAATACGGTCAAAATATAACTATAATAGAGACAAATTTTTTAAGTTAATGGAGCCTAACAGTGAAATTTTTGGGTAGGCCATGGAGGTACGTTACATGGCTTGTCCAGTAGTTGGGATGACTTTTTCAAATGCCATAATGTATAGTGAGTATCAAAAAATCCATTTAACCTCAAATTTGAGGGGTTAGGAGTGCCATATACAATTGGAAATATCTTGGCATCATCTTTCTAACCTTATATCTTATGCTCCCATTTGAGCTCGGTATTTTGAGAAAGTAAACCTTCAAAGATACAGTATCTAAATGGGGTGTGATTCTAGTTTTTTTGGGTCATATTGAAAAATATTTTATATCTCCTCATTCCTATGGAATTAGAGGGAGTGCCACATACCATTAGAAAAGTATCATAATATCCTATTTGATTATGTAATTTCCTCTTTAATTTGGACAACCTTTGACATCAATAACAACAATTTTCAACACTGATAACTTCTAAGTTAAGAAAATGAAGAATATTCTAAAATACATGTGTTGTGATGTCCATATGAGTGAGCTAGTAATAGGTCTAGTTTTATGGTGATTGGCTTGCAAATACCCATTAGATGAAATTTCAAATGTCAGTTGAACGATATTATCCTTATTCATGTTCCAATTTTCTTTCTTCCATTTGGTTTTTCCATTTGACGGGAAATATATTTGTTATAATTCTGGACCCTAGTACAAGCAACTTGTCTACCATAACACTAATACCAATATTACTTGTCATGATTTGGCCTTGCTTTCCTCCACCCGAAGTTACCAAACCTTCTATGCACTACAATATTCATATTATCTAAACCCTTATCGAACTCATGGATTCCATGCTGAAGAAAAGCAAAATCCTATGTCATATGTGCATTGTAACCTAAAGGTATAATCTAGTGGAGGAAACAAACACATTAATTTGAAAAAAAGAAAATAAGCATGAAAGGGAGAGACACTGGCCTCTAAAGGTTGGGTGAAGCAAATATGGTGATGTGAAGCATTCGATCTAAAAATGAAACATGGACCTACAATGTAGGGCCTCAGAATAAAACAGTCATGTCTAGTGATTCTCAACAACATAAGGCCCACCAGGCTTGTTGCTATGCTACCTCTTGATGACATTGATCCCACTCCAAAATTGTACACCCCTTGGATATAAGCTCATTTGTGAAGAATTCCTAATGATGGTGCTAAATTATTTTTCCTCCTCATTTTCACTCCACACATACTTGGCTACCACCCTTGAATGTTGACCAAGTGCTCAATATTTAGCTCAAAAATCATTTTCTCAGAATGGCTCGAAACATAAACGAGCACGTCATTCTCGACAAAATTATCCCAACGCAACTCATTTCACTGAAATCCAAGTTCGTATGAGGAAGACATCATGTTGTGTCTACTTTACGAAGCAAAATAAATTTAAAAGAAAATGCACAATCAGATGTTCGTACTACTAACATGGCACGTGAGTGCGCAAGGTCAACAGTGGTCAAAGGTCCAATTAGGCATTTACAAGCGTCATATTTTGGTTGGTTATCAAATGTGGTGACTTGGCATGATTTTTTTGGTTAATGGGGGACCAACAAGGAGGAGAAAAGTGGCAAGCTTGGAGGCCACCACATGTCCCTCCCCAAAGGTCGACTCAACATGCAGTGTAAAAATATATTTTGGCAGAGTGGGGGGTTAAAACCAAGACTTGCACCAAACAAACATAACACATTTTCATTACACCACCGCATTACAACTTAACTATTATGTTTACCACAACTATTTAAAGTTTAATGTAATGTGATTTTAGGGTTTAGGTTTTAGGGTTGAGGGTTTAGGGTTTAGGGTTTATGATTTAGGGTTGAGGGTATAGGATTTGTAACACTTCAGTAAATGCTTTTAATAAAATCTTAAATAAAAGTTACAAAACACTTTTTAAGATGTCATAAAATTCCTAGGTTTTAGTGTTTAGGGTATATTTTTTGCAATTTAGGGTTTAAGATTTATAATGCTTTATCAAACGATTTTAATAAAAATTTAAATAAAAGTTACAAAATAATTTTTAAAACATTATAGAATGCTTTGGGTTTAAAGTTTACAGTTTAGGATGGAGGGTTTAGGATTTAGGGTTTGGCATTTAAAATATTATAAAATGATTAGGGTTTAGTGTTTGTAACACTTCAGTAATGCTTCTAATAAGCACTTAGAAAAAGATTACAAAATGCTTGTTAAAATGTTATAGAATTCTTAGGATTTAGTGCGTAGGGTTTAAAATGTTATAAAATGATTAGGGTTTAGGGTCTATAGCAATTTAGTAAATTCTTTTAATAAAAACTTAAGTAAAAATTACAATACACTTTTCAAAATGTTATAAAATGCTTTAGTTTTAAGGTATACTATTTAGGTTAGGGCTTGTGTTTTATGGTTTATGGCTTAGGGTTTATAACTCTTTATTAAATTATTTTAATCAACACTTAATTAAAAGTTGCAAAACACTTTTTAAAATGTTGTAAATTGCTTAGGGTTTAGGGTTTAGGAATTGGTGTTTAGGGTTTAGGGTTTATAACACTTCAGTAAATGGTTTTACTAAACACTTCAATAAAAGTTAAAAAATTCTTTTTAAAATGTTATAAAATTCTTATGTTTTAGGGTATAAGGTTTGGTGTTTAGGTTTTAGGGTTTAGGGTTTAGGATTTATTAAAATGTTAAGAAATTATTACTGTTTAGGATTGAGGGTTTGGGTTTAGCATTTAGGGTTCAGGGTCTAGGGATTATAACACTTTACTAAATGACTTTAACAAACACATAAATACAAAATAAAAATTACTTTTTAAAATGTTATAAAATGCTTAGGGTTTATGGTTTACAGTTTTGGGTTTAAGGTTTAAGGTTGGCAGTTTAGGGTTTGGGGTTTAGGGTTTAGGGTTTAGGGTTTGGGGTTTACTTTTTAGATTTTAGGGTTTACAATTTATAACAACTTAGTAAATTCTTTTAATAAACAATTAGATGAAAGTTCTAAAATGATTTTTAAAGCATTATAAAATGCTTACAAAATGCTTTTTAAAATGTTATGAAATTCTTAGGGTTTCAGATTTAGGGTTTGGAGTTAGCGTTTAACGTTTAGGGCTTATAAAACTTTAGTAAATTATTTTAATAAACACTCAAATAAAAGATAAAAATTACTTTTTAAAATCTTATAAAATTCTTAGTGTTTACTGTTTACGGTTTGGGGTTTAGGGTTTAAGGTTGGGGTTTACAGTTTAGGGTTTGCGGTTAAGGTTTTGGGGTTTAGGGTTTAAGTTTTAGCTTTTATAACACTTTACTAAATCATTTTAATAAACACTTAATAAAAATTAAAAAACACTTCTTAAAATGTTATAAAATGCATAGGAATTAGGGTTTAGGGTTTAGGGTATAGTGTTTAAGGTTAACGGTTTAATGTTTATAAGATTTAGGTAAATGATTTTAATAAACACTTAGATAAAAGTGACGAAACACTTTCTAAAATGTTATAAAATGATTAGGGTTTAGAATTCAGGGATTAGGGTTTAGCAGTTTAAGTTTAGGGTTTAGAATTCAGGGATTAGGGTTTAGCAGTTTAAGTTTAGGGTTTAGGGACACTTTAGTAAATGATTTTAATAAGCAATTTAAAAAAAGGTTACAAAATGCTTGCTAAAATGTTATAAAATTCTTAGGATATAAGCTTTAGGGTTTATAACACTTTAGTAAATTCTTTTAATAAACAATTTAAAAAAAGTTATAAAACATTCATTTAAATGTTAGAACATGCTTAGGGTTTAGGGTTAAAAATGTTATAAAATTCTTAGGGTTTAGGGTTTTAAAAAGTTACAAAACTCTTGATAAAATGTAACAAAATTCCTAGGTTTTAGGGTTTATAACAATTTAGTAAGTGCTTTTAATAAACACTTAAAAAAGGTTACAAAACAGTTGTTAAAATGTTATAAAATACTTAGGGTTTAGGGTTTCATGTTTGGGTTTTAAATTGTTAGAAAATGATTAGGGTT